>JAKCPI010015205.1:0-64953 GCA_023213315.1 Euborellia annulipes | reverse complement strand
ACTTTTAATTAGAAAAAAAAAATTGTTTATATTTTATTATTAAATTTATACATATTTTATCATTGCTATTTACACCATAAAACATCTGATTGATCGCACAGCACACAACTTTCTCTCACCTCCGCGTGTCGAAAGTTGTGTTTTGTGCTTGTCACACCAGATTTTTTGTGTGGGCATATATTTAGTTTCCAGCAGTACTTTAGAACTACATGATGTAAAATTTATATACAAAAAAATATTTAATATTATAGCCGATTGTCCATCTGTCCGTCCGTCTGTCATGCTATGATTGGCCAATTTCCCGTTGAAATTTTCAAACTAAATTTTGCAGTCTTTTTATGGAGAGTCCAGAAAAAATACTCGGGACCCGAAATTCCTATAACTTTTTGAGTTATTAATTCCTAAAGTTACGATTTCTCCCATAGGAAATGTATAGAGAAATATTTATGTATTCTTTGCATTTATGTTTTCTATGAATGTAAACAAATCTTCAAGCAGGTACTGAATTGGAAAAACAATAATTTTCTTCTCATAATTAAGGAAAGGAGGCTGTCCACCGCAAGCGGGCCCAAGCTAGCTGAGAGGAGGTCTAGGGGGCCGAACCAATAAAAGCCCTAAGTATTGGCATTCCATTTTTTCCTTGGTTACTGAAATGGCAATAACTGTAACCGTTACTGGCAAAATATACTAAATTTAATAATAAAATGTAAATAAATAAATAAAATTTGTATTTTGAAAATTTAAAAATTATTTCTCTTACAAAAGATATTTCTGTCCAGCTCTGCATAAGAGATTAAGACGATGAATTAAACTTCATTGTCCCCCCCCTGGGAATAACAAATTTCTGAAATTCTCGCGTCTTTGGAAGAAAGAATTCTTACCAAAAAGAGTATACTTAAAATAAACAAGAGCAGAAGATAACCAAAAACAAAAGAACTGATAACTTAATAAAAGAAAAAAAAATCTATTTTATAAATAATGTATATTTGAAAATATATTTTTATGTATAAAAAAAAGAAAAAAGATAAAACGATAAAATCAAACAATTTTTTTTTATTCGGTTTTTTTTATTTAATTTACAATCATGCTTTTCACTTTTAAAAATTTTTATTTTGATATCTGCTTTTCTCCAAAAAAATGTATGTTTTATTTTTAATGAAATATATTATGACGTCACAATAAAAATCAGGCGCCATTTTGTTTTAAAAAATTTAATATCTTGTATAAAAATATTTATGAAAATGTTAAAAAAAAATAATTGTTTATTTGATAATTCATATATAAAAAAATATTAATGACAAATAAGTTTAATTTGTGTCAAATATTGTGACGTCAGATAATATAAAGATAAAACATAATTGAAGCCGATAAACGGGAGCCTGAAAATTAAAAAATAATGAACATAATTTAAAATTATGTATATTTTTAGCAATAAAATTAACATGCTCACCTGCAAATATAAATTTGTATTTTCTTTCTTTTTTGAACAAAGAAATGTTTCATTAATTCGATTAGAAATATTGCAGGATAGCATTTAAGCAAAAAACTTGTTGATGTTTGTTGTTGTTGTTGTTGTTGTTACTGTCGCCGTCGTTTAGGTTCCCTTGGCAAGGCTGACAATAAGCTAGCTCTGTCTTCTTTCTCTGGTCCAGACACGGATGCTGCACTCGTGCATCCCGCACTCTTCATCCACTCGAACATTATGTATATGAAAACACGCATCATCATTTTGTAAATTCATTCAGAAGGATTTGATGTCAAAAAATTATAAAAAGAAAGAAAAAAAAAATTAACATTAATAATCATAATAATAATAATTTGTTACGCTCTAGTTTTGATGTTGTATGTTTGCACAAAATATGTTTAGTTTGTGTTGCATTTATCAAAAAAAAAAATGTGGATTTTATTTTGTAAAAAATGAAATGAAAAATAAAAAAGTACACAATTAAAGAAAAATTGATAAAAGATTTTTTTTATTTTCATTTAATTTCCCATTAATAAAACATTTTTTATTATGATCCCGCATAGAGGTAGGCTAATCCAGGATTGAAGAAGATGAAATTCTGCAAATCAAGTTTTTATATAGCCCCCGGCCTTGGTTTAGTTGGTAGCGTGCCTACCTTCTATACTGAACGTCGAGGGTTCGGACCCCAGGCAGTCCGATGATTTGGTTTAAGGCATTTGAATACCAAATGACTTAAATAGAAATGCCTGGACCCCACAATAGATATTATTTCATTTCTAACGGTTATCGTAAAGTCTTATATGGCCTAAGTTGCCGAAAAGACTGTGTGAATGTGTGTGTGAGTGTGAGGGTTAATGAGAAAAAAGTGTGAGTGTTAAAAAAAAGGCACTTCAGAAGAAATATTAAGGCTAAATTTAATTCATGGCCCTGAAATCAACGAAAAGGGATAAAAATAAGTAGGGGGCTCTCCCCCAATACCGGTACGTGGTGGGGAAAACGGAGGTCATATTTGGGTTCAGGAGGTCATTTTACTTAAGAATCTCAAGGAATTATGTCGGGACTCGAAAAAAAAAATTATTTTGCCGACTAGTGTAATCAAAATGAGAGACACTGATTGTAAGTTGAGTTGTGCAGTGGCGTATCTAGGTGGGGGCGAGGGGGGCGCTCGTCCCTCCCCCCAGGAGCATCAAGCCTTTGGCGCCCCTCGATACCGACATCGGCGCCTAGGGCATCTAACAGTAAGTTAAAGCCCATGGGCGGTGAGATTTTGATGGATATAGGCCTACACGTTTTGAGGTCCCCTGAATCGCAACATCTGCCTGTGTGTGACTGTGAACAAAATATCTCAAGAACGAAAAGAGCTAGCCCCTGGCACGTGATACGAAGCTTTTGAACAAAATTGACCAAAGAGTACAAGTTAGAGCCCTGCACGGGCCGATTTTTTTTGGCCCGGACCGGCCCGTGTCCGTATTTTCTTTTGACTTCGCGCCCGTACCCGGCCCGTAATTTTTTACCATTCTTCAGGCCTGCCCGAACCCGCCCGGAATTTTTTCAAACCCGCCCATAACCACCCGAGATTTAGTGAATGAAAGAACGAATGCCTAGTAATTTTTAAATAAAATGATTTTATTTAAAAAAATTTAATTTTTCATTTATTTTAAATTTATAATAAAAAAAAACTCAACTTTTTCTTGTTCTCAGATGTAGGAAAAAAAGAAATACTTATTTTAAATTTTTTGATTTTTGTTTTATAGCCCTGTGCCTGCCCGATTTTATTTGCATGCCCGTCCGCCCGAACCCGTTTATTTAGACTTGCTACCCGCCCGTACACGCCCGTAATTTTTTCATGCCCTCCACAGCCCGCCCGGCCCTGCCCGCGGGCCTCCGGGCCAACCCATACCCGTGCAAGGCTCTAGTACAAGTAGTTTACTGATGCATTTTTTCAGTTTTTCTTTTTTTTTTGATTTTGTTTAAAATTCAAAAATCAATTATTTTTGAGATGGTCTTTAAAATGTATCTAAGAACACAACGAATGTAAGAGAAAGTTGTGTGCTGTGCGACCAGTCACACCAGATTTTTAATAAAAAGTAGCTGCTGAGAGTTCAATGGATATAAAGAGAGAGAGAGAGCTTTGTTTGTTTTGGTTTATTCTTGCTTTTAAATATTGTCAGACTTCGTTCATTCGATGTTGAAGAGATTTCAAAAGAGATGGACCACATGTGAATTCCATCCCCATCCCTCTCTCTCTGTCTCCATATTCACTTTAAAAATAGAATATCACATTATAATCATCATCGTTTGTTTGACATCAAAATGATGTATGAATATGAAAATTTCATTTTAGAGCTTCATATAAAAAACAAAAAAAAAAAAAAAAATGAAACTTTTGGCATTTACACCGAGTAAAATTTTAAATTTAGACATTTGTCATTCTTATTCGGGAAAGGTGTGGCTTTTGCAATTGAGCTCAAAATAACCCTTATTTATTTTTACATAAAAGAGATTTGGATTCGATATCTTAAGGTTTTCAATCTTTTTGCCGCTACGCCTTCTAAATTTTTTTTTCCACGCCTTCTTGTTTTATTTTTTTAATAGATATAAGAATTTTTTTGTCTTTTCATACAACGTCTCCCTTAAAAATATTTAATCATATGACGCCTCCCCCTCCCTCCCCATTTTGTAAAACAATACAAAAACAAAACGTTTTAATGCTAAAAAATATAAATTTATATTAAAGCGGAGTCAAAAAAAAAAAAATTCCTAGTCACATGCAGCCAAAATTATTGTGACGTTTCGGCCTTCTTAAGAGCTAGAGGAGCTTCAGGAGGCGAGAATAAATGAAATTTTAATTTTGAATGAAAAATGACAGTTTTAATTTTGAAATTAAAATTTCATTTATTCTCGCCTCCGGCCCTGAAGACTAGACTAGTGGCCTAAACGTCACAATAAAAGAAATAATTTTGGCTGAGGTTGGAAAACTGCTCGCTGTGGCTAATATTCGCGCCTCCTAGGGAGGCGCGCCTCCCAGTTTGGAAAACGCTGCCATTAGGCGTAGAGACATGAGCGATGGCTCATTTTGATCCTCGAGGGGTGAGGATGATGCAGAAAAGGCGAGGGTCTGCCGCAGGCGGGCCCGAGCCAGCTGGAGGGGGGTTCAGGGATGCGTAGTCCCCCTGACTAGACGCCAGCCCGCTTCTCATAATTAAGAAAAGGCGAGGGTCCGCCGCAGGCGGGCCCGAGCCAGCTGGCGGGGGTCCAGGGGGACGTAGCCCCCCTGGCCAGCCAGAGCAGCCGCGAAGCGGCTGCGGCCGGCTAGTATATATATATTATTTTTAAACACTCACACTTTTTTCCCATTTGATATCCAAATGAGTTAAATAAAATCATCGGACTGCCTGGGATTCGAACCCTCGACCCGTGGTATACAAGGCAGGCGCGCCAAGCCCGAGGGCTCACTAGTTTAGCAAATAAAAATAAAGAACTAAACTCAATAATCTTCCACGAATGCTTATTGAATATTTATATTAGTACTACTCCACATAAAAAAAAAAAAAATAGATAGTTCAATGATAGACTTCCGCAGCCCAAAGTAAGCACTTTGATTGGCTAAAACTGACACGTTACACCTCTTAGCAATAATAGACGAACAGCTTCTGCTTACCCTTTAATAATTAAAATTAAGTAAATTTTACTTAATGGTTTTGTTTTTCTTCGCTCGATATTTTCTACTTAATAGAAAGTTTAGAATATTGTGAGCGGAGTTAATCACTTTGTCTTCTGTATTTGAAAATTTGAGAGAAAATTGGGAGAGGAAAATAAATTCACAGCTTCAAATATAAAATAATTTATTTAAAAAATTATAATGAAAAAATATATTATTACTCAGTTTTATATATTAAAAAAATGTATATATGTATGTGTGCGTGAGTGTATATATACCCAAAAAACTAATTTTCTCTTAAAAAATTTCATTTCAAAAATTAGAATAAAATAAGAAAATGTATTGGTCAGAGAGAGCCGGAGCCAGATAATTTTTTCGGGGGAGGGGGGGGGGGGGGGGGGGAATGAATAAATATATCAAAATGGACATTAAATTTGGACCCTTTAATTTTGAATAACTACGAGTATATAATTCATATCTATTTTTATTCATATAGGCCTATGTATTTCTTTTTTTTGAAATTACGGGGAGGTTTGAACCCCATTCCCCTCCTCCTGGCCACAGCCAGTTGCATTTAATTCCGTAAAAAATTTTGTATTGTATGCTTATTGTATTTACGCAAAAGTTAAATTAGAAGAGGACGGGATCCTTCCCGGGACACAGCAGCAAAGTCAAATAAAAAAAAAAAAACTATTTTCTGTCGCCGACGTTTCGAGAGCTAGTCGTACTCATCTTCAGGGCACGCAGAATTGTCAAAAATAAGTGTGGCATATTATTATCATGTATAATACTTATTTTTATTAGGATTAGGTAGATGTAGGCAGCCAGCAAGTGATAAAAAAAAACTCTATTTAATTATCGTCGACGTTTCGGAATCACATTCATCCCATCTTCAGGACGATAAACTGCTATTTGTTGCTTAAATAGATGCAAATTCGGTTCATATAAAAATAAATGATTAAATTTGCATATATAATAAGAATTGCCGTAGGTGGAGGGCCTGTATTTATATTTTATGGCAAATGGGCCCGAAACGACAACACTGGCCAGGATTGAAAGACTGCTGGCTGCCCACATCTACCTAATCCTAATAATTACCCAAACCACACAGCCATCGAATTTCTTCTACTTAAAATACTTATTTGTGACAATTCTGGGTGCCCTGAAGATGAGTGCGACTTGCTTTCGAAACGTCGGCGACAGAATATAAAGTTTTTTTTTTATTTTACCTGGCTGCTGTGTCCCGGGAAGGATCTCGTCCTCTTCTAATTGAATATTTACAGCCATCAAACTCAACAAATTTAGCAAAAGTTAGAGTTCAAAATTAATATCGCTTTTCTTTTCTTTCTTTGAGCAATTTCTCTTTCAGCCTTAAAATATATTCAAAGATTCTTAAATTCCAAGGAAAATTTAAATACTGTAGTTTATGAGTAGTGAGGAGGTCAAGACACCCGAAAGCAATAAAGAAAAAAATATTATTTCTGTTCCTCTTTATTCCAAACACTTATCGACGTTTCGGCCGATATTCCGGCCTTCGTAAGGACAATGTACTCTTTGCCTCAAGCTTAAAGGGGCTCTTGGCTACTCCTGACGTTTTGTTGGTGCGAACATTAGTCTGATGTCATGACTTCTGGTTCATTAGCGAACAGTGAAGTTATGACATCAGACGAATGTTCCCGGCCGGAATATCAGTCGAAACGTCGACAAGTGTTTGAAATAAAGAGGAAAAGAAATAATTATTGCTTTCGGCTGCCTTGATCTCCTCACTACTCATTATACATTCAACCACTGCTCCTGAAATTAAATAGTTTATGAAAAAAAAGAAGGATGTTGGCAAAGTCTTCCTTTCAGATTTTGTCTTCTTTTATTAATTAAATAAAAAATATTAAATTCTTCTGAGGTCTCCTCCCTCTTTTACTCGCCCAATAAAATATTCCTAGACCAGGGACGTTTTCAGGAGGGGGCACAGTCAGATTTTAGTTTGGACCCTCTCCCCAAAAGACTAATGGAAGCACAAATCAAAGTCCAAGTAAAAATATTTTTATGGCCTGCCCAAAAAGTCAATTGCTCTTTTGGTCGCTCGCTAAGGAGCAAATGAGATGTTAAGTGTTAGTCTGTGAAAAGGCCTGGAAACGCGCATACGCCGATTGGACAGGAACTTCCAGTGTGAAAATACTAGCCATCACCAACAAAAAAGTGGATATGATCTTGCCAGTGTATGACGCCGATTTGTCAAACCAATTGGTGTACAGTCCTAACAAAAGAGCCAATTGGAGTAACACAAATGTTACAATTCCAAATACATTATGCGCAAGTTTAAGGCGAGCTGGTGTCACCCAGCCTTTAAATTTGAGTGCATTCAAAGTGGCCAAACCGCCCAGGCTATTGAGTATTAAGAAGATGATGCCGAAGAGACCAATCCACGCGTGCCACGTATGGAAGTGTAGAAAATTATTCAGCCACTTGTTGGCGAAGATGAGCGTGAAGCCAAGAAGACCTAAGATACCGCAGAGGCACTGCAGTAGCCAATGGAGTCGCACCTGTCCTGGTCGAGACAGCCATCGGGAGACCCAGCTGTTGGGCGTGAACACCATCACCGCCTCGCTCATCAAAAAATGGAACTGTGAACATCAACAGAAAAAAACAAGCATTAAAGTAGATATAACTCTTTTCCCCTAAAAAAGGCAATTTGTACTGATATGTGTATTAGTTCTATCACGGGATTGATGGGTATTCCCGTTTTCTAATCTTCGACCACCAACTTTGTTCGAGAAATCCCATGGAGGTGTTTTAGAATACACTCGTTGTATTGAAGATTTTTTTTTTTAAACACTCACACTTTTTTCCATTCACACAGTTTTTTCGGCAACTCAGGCCATATATGACTTTGACGATAACCGTTATTATGTTGGGGTCCAGGCATTCTTATTTAAGCCATTTGGTATCCAAATCATCTGACTGCCTGGGTTCCGAACCCTCGACCCTTGGTATACAAGACAGGCGCGCTACCAACTACGCCAAGCCCGAGGGCATTGAAGATGTCTACAACTTCAAGAAATGTAAGGAGTTTCAATTCGGAAAGAAAACAAAAATCTAGTGTGACTCTTACCAAAGATAAGAGAAAGTTGTGTTCTGTGCTTGTTACAACACATTTTTTATGTCGAGATATACAAGTGAAAAAGGAGAATATACATTTTAAAGAGCATCAAAAAAAATAATTGATTTTTGAATTTTAATCAAATTCGTTGGGGCGATAAAATCGAAAAAAAAGTGAAAAAAGTGCATCAGTAAAGTACTAGTACTCTTTGGTAGATTTTCTTCAAAAGCTTCGTGTTACGTCCCATGGGGTGCCTAACTTAAATATAAAATTTAACCTACTAGCTCTTCATTCTTGAGATAATTTGTTCACAGACAGGCCATTTTTTGCATTCAGGGGATCTCAATACGTGTATATCCATCAAAATCTCGACATCGAATTTTTGACATGGATCCAATACTTTCTCTCTCTATATATTAACATATATAGTAAGAGAAAGTAAAAAGTTGTTTTTTTTTTGATCGTATTTTAGAGTCAATTATTTTTATTCTTTTTACTTAGAAAAAGGCAGAATTCATTTAAAGAAAATGCGCTAAGGCGGGGGGGGGGGGGGGGGGCTGGCAACGGAGAAGAGCAACAGTCACCACAATCGTTGTGGTTAAGTAATGCCAAGAGCGGCGAATGCTCGGGATTGGCATATAATAATTTAAAAAAAAATGCTTTAATTTGAGAATAGTGCAAGAGGAGGGGGTGGGAATATTACATAAATAACTTAATAATAATTCCAAAAGTGAAAATGGAAGCTATTGCTGGATGTCAGATGTCAGATATTAGCAATTGTCAAATACATCTGACATCCAGTAGTAACTTCCATTTTCACTTTTGGAATTCTTTTTACAATAATAAATAGACCTATTATCAAGTTGTTTAGAATGTAATCAATAATTTGCAAATTAAAGTTGTCGCCCACTCTCGATGTGCGTGCTTTTGGCTTTAAAGACTCCCTCCGTCCATTCCATTTGCCAATAATTTAAAGAGGAAATTTCTTATCTCAATAAATAGGATCAGGACCAACTAGAAAGGGGGTTCGGGTGATACGAGAGGAAATCCCCTCCCTCCTGCCTAAATAAATAAAATTTAAATTTATTTTTTATAATTTCTAACAGGATTTAAAATTTTAATACCATGTTTGTCTCTATTTATAGATAAGGCAGCCAAAAGAAAAAATATATTCAAATTATATAGTAGGCTGGGATGAGTAGAGTAATGGGGTTGGAGAATAAAAACCAGCAGATTAATTGCTCCGCCTGACGTCCTTTATTTGGCAAATATTTCGACGCATATCACATGCATCATCCTCAGTGCCGTGCTTTAAAAATTTAATTAACAATAAAAATATAATAAAAAAAACTTTTAAAAAAAAATGCTTTTATTTAAATTGAACTAAAAAGAGATAAATAATTTAATTGTTCTTGTTAAAATTGTTGAATATTTATGACTCTAAGTGTAAAGGTTGCCTACGTCTTGTTTTGAAGGCGCTTCACTTGTCCTGTTTCTTTCATGGGGGTTAAATGTAGAATTGGATTTCGATGAAATTTGACAAATATCGAGAGAGAAATGCCTGAACCCCCAATAGATATATTAATAACACTGTGCTACAAGAAAAAAAGCCCCGAGAAAATTCCTTCAGATTCTTAAGTAAAATGACCTCCTGAATCCAAATATGACCTCCGTTTTCCCCCACCACGTACCGTTTTGGGGAAGAGCCCCCTACTTATTTCCACCCCTTTTCGTTAATTATAGGGCCATGAATCAAATTTGGAGGGATGAAAAGGAATATTTTAGCCTTAACATTTCTTCAGAAGGTCTAGAGAAGTGAAAAGTTAAAAAACATTAACATATGGATCCAAGGGGGGATGTGGGAGGATTTCGTCCCTTAAAATACAAAAAAATCATTAAAAAATGATCGATTTTTTTATTTTTTCAAAGTTTTTTCACTAATTTTCTACATATTCCAGCGGACAGACCCACCACACCCTTCCTTAAACATCCCTCAACTAAAAAAAAATATATAGGACAAAGCGGGTGGGGTGTGAGCGATTCTGAAGCCCTTGCAAGAAGATGGAAGATTCACAGCTCAGTTGTTTAAATTGGCAAATATGCGGCTAAACTTTCATTTTTTTGGGCTGATCTTTACAAATTTAAACTTAAATATACGGATTCTTCTCTGTCCTTCAATATTTCCATATTTTATCTAAAGGGGTAGAAATTATTTCTTGTCAATAATTGAAAATAATTCTTCTTGCAAGGGCTTCGGAATCGCCCACACCCCACCCGCTTTGTCCTATATATTTTTTTTTAGTTGAGGGATGTTTAAGGAAGGGTGAGGTGGGTCTGTCAGCTGGAATATGTAGAAAATCAGTGAAAAAATTGGGAAAAGTCAGAAAAAATCGATCATTTTAAATGATGTTTTTGCATTTTAAGGGACAAAATCCTCCCCCACATCCCCCCCCCTTGGATCCAAATGTTAATGTTTTTTTAACTTTTCACTTCTCTAGACCTTCTGAAGAAATGTTAAGGCTAAAATATTTCTTGTCATCCCTTCAAATTTTTTTCGTGGCCCTATAATTAACGAAAAGGGGTGGAAATAAGTAGGGAGCTACCCCCCCCCCCCGAAAACGGTACGTGCTGGGAGAAAACGAAGGTCATATTTGGATTCAGGAGGTCATTTTATTTAAGAATCTGAAGGAATTTTCTCGGGGCCAGAAAAAAAGTTTCATTTTGTAGCACAGTGTAATTAACGGTTATCGTCAAAGTCTTAAATGGCCTAAGTTGCCGAAAAGACTGTGTGAATGTGTGTGTGAATGAGAAAAAAAGTGAGTGTTTAAAAAAAAAAAATAATCAATTAGAGATGAATAAAATGAATAGAAGGTGGAAGCAAAAAAATAGATGGGGTTTGAGTTGTTAATTTTTTTACTTTTGAAATTTGTATTCCCATTCATGGGCTAGTGATTCCATCGTCTTTTATCCCGTCTCAATTAACCTTGATTAGAGTTGTTTATGAAAAATCGTCTTAGATTTCACTTTTGAAAGATCTCAGTCGACGCGCCAATAAATAGCCAGAATAATAATTAAACGCATCCATATTTTATAACATTTCATTTCATTTTCTCGCCTTGACTCCTCGGTATTTTTAGGCTTCATCTTTGCTATGTACACATACACACACTCACACACTCGCGAACAGATGGTCAACATATTTCTCAGTTCGTTTAAAATCTAATCTGTTCTGCACAATGTTTATTTTATACAGTAAATTGAATAAAAATGTCTTTTGATATTGAATTGATTTTAAAATGTTTCTCTCTCTCTAATTTGAAACTCAATAAAAGAAAATTTCTCAAATTTCACAAATTCTAACTAATTATGAGATCCATTACAAGGTGTCTGGCTAAAGCTGATTTTTCAAAAATATGTTACGTAATAACTGTGTTTTGCTTAAACAGAGCATGATACTTCATGTCATCGTATTATACCATATTTACTTAGGCTATATACGGTTTTCACTTCCAAGTATCGTGTTATATATCCCTACAGACAATCGGACCACCTGTTACGTAATAACTGCAATTATTGTTTATCATTTTAGACGTAGGGAGGTCTAGTCTTGGTGCTGCCTGGCTTTGGAGGGCTCCGCGTTTATTGAAATACCTTTTTTAACGTTTTTGCAACCGAGGAAGCTTCATCTCAAATTTTGATATCAAATTTTAAAAAAAATCTGGTGTGGCTGGCGCACAGCGCACAACTTTCGATTACCGAAGGTAATTTGGTATCCAAATGGCTTAAATAAAATCATCGGACTGCCTAGGGACCGAACCCGCGACGTTTGGAATAGGAGGTAAGCACGCTACCTACTACGCCAAACCCTGGGGCATTTCAAGATGTAAAAATTATAAGTATGGGAAAATATTTATATTTTCAAATAGGAAGAATAAAATGATCAAGCAGCTAATTATATTTCATTTTATTAAGAAACCAGGGCCGACGTTTCGGTCACGTATGGGACCATCCTCAGGGCCAGGTTAATGTCTGAAAATATATTGTAACAACATAATTTGAGGCATTGTCATGATTAATCTATGTATAATTGTGTATGCCCAATATAACTTGGCGAGGATTATATGTATTTTCAGACATTAACCTGGCCCTGAGGATGATCCCATACGTGACCGAAACGTCGGCCCTGGTTTCTTAATAAAATGAAATATAATTAGCTGCTTGCTCATTTTATTCTTCTTATTTGATTATCAACACTCAGCTATATACCTCCTTCAAATATTTATATTTTGTTACCATGACAACCATTTCTCCTATCTATTCTATAAAGTAAGTAAAGTGGTCTTCAGAAGATTTCAATGACAATACATTTTAAAGACAATTTTTTTTGAATTAAAAAAAAAAATCTTTGGAGCGAATTTTGAGAAAATCGAAAAAAAAACTGAAAGAGTGCATCCGTAAAGTACTAGTACTCTTTGGCTGAATTTATTCAAAAGCTTCGTGTCACCTGCCACGTGTGGGGGTGCCTAACTTAATAGAAAACTTCAACCTCCTAGCTCTTTTCGTTCTTGAGATATTTTGTTCACAGACAGACAGACAGACCATGTCGCGAAAACCACTTTTTTGGATTCAGGGGACCTCAAAACGTGTATATCCATCAAAATCTCAACATCGAATTTTTGACATGAATCCAATACTTTCTCTCTATATATATATTAACATATATGTAGAGGTAAGAGAAAGTAATAAAGAAAATTTTACTTTTTTTTTTTTTTTTTTATCAAAAAGTCATTTCGGCTGCTGAGGCCATTTGACTTTATACATTTATTATGTAATTTATTAAATACAAATTATCGATGGCTTCCGGCGGGATTTTACGGGTTGGAAAAATCAGAATCCAAAAGGTAAATATTGAAAAATATTTTTCTTGTTACCATGGCAACCGTTTCTCCTAACTTTCCTATGAAGTACCATGTGTGCTTGACATCTATAATTTTCCTATTAATGTCCATCTAAAATATAATATTCAAAACGTAGATTCACCGAGTACTGCATATATTATTCGATAGTGAGGTTTCGGCCTTTTCAGTACACAAATATTAATTAATATTTGTGTACTGAAAAGGCCTAAACCTCACTATTGTAAAATATAATATATTAATCAATTTATTTTTATTTTTTTATATCCTCAAAACATATATTTCAATGAAAATCTCGACATTGGATATCCTACATTTACGGAATATTTTCTCTCTATATATTAGCAATTATAAATTTCACAGATAAAAAACTACAGTAGATTAGATTCCATGCGAGTCATCGAGTTTCATTATATAACTTGAAAACATGGAAGATTTAAATAAATTTAAATAAGTTCATCATACAATTTTATTATGTTTTTGCGAGCGCTCGGGTTTGTTGTAGTGTCTAGCGTGTTGGCCTTCAATACTAAGGGTCGCGGGTTCGGATTCCAGGCAGTCCGATGATTTTATTTAAGCCATTTGGATACCAAATGCTAAATAAAAATAAAAATAAATAAATATTTTAATACTGTATTTGGTTTTGATATATTTTTTAAAATTTTCCCTCTTGGCTGTTGAGGTCATTTAGGCGTTTATTGAATAAATATTTTTGTATTGTTGTCATCCGGGTGACGTTCCACACGGCAACTATCTTGGTGGCTGTTGCTCTTCTCTTTTGCCAGGCCTCGCGGTCGTTCTGATATATAATCGGAAATTAAATCTATTTTATTTTTTAGCTCCCTGCTAACATAATGATGTTTTAAAAAAGAGGAATTTTCTAATTAGAGAGATGATAGAGAATCTCTCTCTTTTTTATTCGATGGTTAGCAACAAGTGGCCCATTCGCAGTTGATGACTTGAGATTCAAATGAGATGAATTAATGGGGAAAACATTCAAAGCTTCTTGATTGAAATGATCATCGCTTGTAGAAAAAATAAATAAATTCTCCGTTTTTCCACTTCAAAGGGATTTCTTATAAAAATTAAATAAAATAGCGTTAAATCATGCAGGTCGAATTTATTTTAAAAGGTGGAAACTAGAAATAGTGGTGGCGTTGTAATGGATTAGAGCAATGCGCAAATATTAAAGGATTTAAATAGATGATGCACTGGCAACTTCCTTTGTCCGTCTGCCTGTCTTCTAGTTCGTTTTTCAAAACGTCAGAACAACATCCAACATCGTTAATCTGATCCTTGCCAAAATTCAAAAGTATAAATGGCCGAAATGATTTCATGTGTTTCCCTTTAAAGAGAAATTAAAAGGGAGGGTGAAATTGGAGTGAATGGAATTGAAGAGGGAGAGAAATTGGGAAGAAAGAAAAATCGTAATAGACAGTATAGAAGAGAGAACAGATTGGAACGATGCTGCTCCAAGACTTTTAGAAAATTCATTGGATAAAATAATAGTCCCAATAATTTAAAAACGATAGACGACAGAAAAATAATTTTTACCGCGAGCACAATGGGTGAATCAATGAAAAAAAAAAAATAAATCAGGGAAGGGAGACGAACATTCTTTCCTTTGCATTGTATCGAGCCAACAAGGCAGTAGCCAGGGGGGGAGGGGGTAGAATATGTAAGCCCTCCCTTCATATTCTATGAAACATGCATAATAGAAAGATGTTTTTTTTTAATTTCATTTAAGGTCTTTTTTGGCATCGAAGGCCATTTAGAACCCGTCTCTATTTATTTCAATTGGATTGGTAGCCAAACCCGCGACCCTTGACGTAAAAGACCAGCACGCTACCCAGTTCACCAATGCCCGAGGGCAAGGTAGGCAATCCAATTGAAATAAATTGTAGCATGAGGCGGGATCCGAACCCGCGACCCTTGGCATAAAAAAAGACCAGCACGCTACCCACTTCACCAAGGCCCAAGGGTAAGGAAGGCAATCCAATTGAAATAAATTGTCGCAATTTTTAATGTAAAATTTTCAAAATTAATACTTAAAAATTTGATTTATATTTATATTCTGGCAAACAAGTACAGAATGCGCCTTTAAATTACTGAAATTAAGAAAAAAATGTGTGCTGTGCGACCAGTCACTCCAGAAATCCCCCCCCTCCCCGAGAAACACCTCTGGATCCGCCACTGGTTACCCATAAATACCCCCTCCCACCTCTGGTTCTTATACCCCGATTGTGAACTGTTCCGGTTAAAAATCAACAGATATAATTCGTACTTTAGGTACATAAGATAAAATTACATGAATAGATAAGAAAATTTATTTTCTAATATAAAATAAATAAAAATCCCCGGTTGGAATTTTCATATAAAATAAGACTTTTTAAATGCTAATTTCGGATCTGTAAGAAACACTTAATTTTTATTTTTAGCTGGGAGATGTTTTTTCTTATTTCTTCTGGTTTGTAATATATTTAGGGGGTGGGGAGGACTGACCGAAAGGACCATGAAGATGGCATGCCAACTGACGAACGGATGATAACTCGCGCAGGCCACGTAGATGATGTAGATGGTGAGGAAGGCAAGGAGGCTGTGGCTCAGCACCGCCATCGCCTCCTGCCTTTTTTTTTGATCCTCACTTTCTCACTAAACACAATGCTTCTCGCTCACAGTCAAACACTCACACTACTCTTCTCAATAAACTAGAGGAGCGGAGATGAAATGGTCCATCTGTTGCTGCTGCTGTAACCACACAACCATGGAGGTGAACTCATCAAGACGACACATTCCAAGCGAAGCTAGCTAAAGCTCTCTCTAGTGGAGTATTGGAAAATCAGTGTTTCATTTAGAAAAAATCTCACTTGTATAAATAACAGAGTTGGGTTTTATACACAATTTTGCAGTTTTATACAAAAATAGGGGATAAAACTTGTATAAAATGTATAATTTTTACAGTTTTATACCTTTTATACATCGGCCTAGTTTTATCCGAAATAGTTTTATACATGTATAAAACCGTGTATTATACTCGGCGGAATAAAACCTGCCAACTCTGATAAATAATTTGTTATGTCATTAAATAAATAATAATTACAACTATTAAACATGACTGTTTTTAGTATTACGAGTATATTTTTGAACTTTTTTAATTTTTGAAAATTCATTATTTTAAATTTATTGGCTTAGCGTGCTTAATATAATTATAAAATAGCCCACTAGATGGCAGAGCAATCGCAATTGAAATTTTGACATGTTGCTGCACATATGTGATGTGAGCTAAAAAACCTCTTTATAAAATTTTTTATTTATTTAAGAATTATATATAGTATATTGAAATATTAATTATGACCTGTCAACTTGGAAAACTCTGCTCTTTAATACTTCGAGAATGTTTTGGCGAAGTTGTTCAAAAGATTGGAAATGAACTTTTTAAGTTTGGACCTCTCACTCTACCTAAATTGAGAAGTAATACGAAATTACCTTTAGAAGAAGTAAGTGTTATTATTCTTTTTTCTGAATTAACATTAAGACATAATCAAAGTTTAAATGATATATAGAAGGAACCGGAGAATAAAACCAGCTGCTAGTGGACGCCTCTCGCTTCAATTTAATTTGTAAATATTCCGACCGGCATCACGCCTGGTCAGCATCAGTACAAAAAAAGCCACAAAAATATTACAAATATTATTAATTAAATTGAAGTGAGAGGCGTCCACTAGCAGCTGGTTTTATTCTCCAGTTCCTTCTATATCTATATGATCCAGCAAAAGTTCTCTCCGCAATTTAAATGAAATAATTCTGAGCTTTTGTTTTAGGCAAAATACGGTCTTTGTATTCTTATCCAGTTTGGATTTGTTACTTTTGCAAAGTCTCCAATCCCTAAAAGAGCATTTTATCAATTACATGCAGAGAAAGTTATTTTAATATTAAGATATCCAAGGTATTTATTTGTAAGTTTATTTCTATATTAAATTTTACAATTACACATATTTGCTCTACAAAACAAAAAGTACAATTTATACTTGGCATACAGATTATATTATTAAAATACACTCTTATGAATTTTTTTTTTTTTTTTTAGATATTTATTTCATATTAAAACAAAATATAGCAATCATGCTGAAATGATGATTGAAGAAATTTTACGTACTGGATCAGAAATATGTCCAAAAATTCTACTTAAAGTTGCCAATCGAATTAGAGAAGCAGATCCAGGTATCCTCAAGCATTGTTACTTATGAAATTAAATGGCTTAGATAATAGCATTTTAAGAATTAACTAACGTTCATTTCAAAACTTTTTATAACATTCTTTCCAACTCTTCTTTTTTTAGATGCTAAAATCGATGTTCCAAATTTACGAGATACTTTTATTATTCTAATAAACAACAAATATCTCAAACGTTGTCCTCAGCCAGAAATTCTGGAGGATGAAGAAGAAAAGGTTTCTTCATCATCTGCAGTTCCAAATCTGGTCCTTGTTGATCGAGATATGTTCCAACCGCCAAAAATAGACATGCACTCACTCTCAGTGGCTATTAAAAACAAGGAGACTACTTGGAAAATTTCTCCAACTGTTGATGATGTTAATTGGATGGTGGATTTCGATCGATTTCATCAGGATTTCAGAGACGAGTTAATGATCAATGCAATAATCCGACGAATTGACGATTCCGCCGGGCAACTCATGAAATATTTATTAGAATTGATGTATCTGAGAACGGAGCCTTGGGTTGAGACCTCGAATCCGATTCCCTTCACCGAATTGAAGGAAACGATCCGAGTGAACACGGCTAATGGATTTAAGGAACTTTTTCTCTACTACGAACAGTATCTGTCTTTAATTGGTCAGTGCAAAAGATCATAATTTATATATAACTAGAAAAAAAATATTGTTATCGAAATATTTGTGATTTTTTTCAGTTGAAGATAGTAGCAATTTCCTTCAGAAATCTGGAGAAGGTTGTGGAGGTCAATATATAGTTAATATTAAACAGGCAATAATACAATTAACATGGGCGACTATAGAGAGAATTGTTTTGGAGCGTTTTGGGGATAAATCCGCAAGGTAAAATGCAAACTTCTTTTAATAAATATTGAAGCTAGTGGAAACTCTAAATGTTATGAAAAACATATAACCAAATATTTATTAAATTTAAATAAGCGAAAAGGGTAGGCACCGTCGGGAGTCGCACCACGGATCTGTCGATTTGCACTCAGCATGCCCTACTTCTGGAACAGAGTACCGCACTCGCTTATTTAAATTTTATAGATCTCTAAATTTCAAATCTACTAGAGAAACGCCGCTCAAATCAATTAAATTTAAATAAGCGAATGCGGTACTGTGGTCCATAAGTAGGGCAAGTTGAGAGTAAATCGATAGATCCATGGGGCGACTTCCGGCGGTACCAGTGACGTCATTTGGGGGGGGGGGGGGGCATTTGTCCCCCCCCCCCAAGGGCTCTGATTTTTATAAAATTTCATATTATTCTAAATAAAATACTCCAAAATACATCTACGAGTATTCAAACTGTACAAAATTAAACAATTAATTAAATTAAATATGTTTTGGCCAAATTTGAGTACCCATTTGTAAGTAAATTTTAAGAAAAAAAATGTTTGCCCCCCAAGAAAAAATTTGCCCCCCCCCCCCCCAAGAAAAGTTGAAATGACCCACTGGGCGGTACCTATCATTTTCGCTTATTTAAATAATAAATACTTGGTTATATTTTTTTCATTACTACTTCATGGGCATGACACATAATATATATTTTATTAACATGTTATGTTTTTATCTTTTCAGGATTTTCAGATTGATAAGGCATAAAAAATATATAGAACAAGAACAAATTCAACAATTAGCCATGATTCCAAGTAAAGAAGCCAAAGAATTAACTTATCGTTTGTTGGAAGAGGATTTTATACAAATTCAAGAATTGAGTAAATGTGGTCCAGCTGGTGGACCAATGGGCCAACTTAAAAACTTCTTCCTTTTCTATGTGGATCTCACTCGGGTAACTTTTGATTTATAAATGACAATTTTTCACGGAATCATTTTTGGTTCACTTTCAAAACATTTTAATAGTAACCATAAGATATTTTTATCTATAATAATGAAGGGATGGAGATATCAGCCAAATTTGAATACTTGAGGTTCAAAAAAACTCCCAGAATAAGACGATTGATTCATCTTTGATCTCGATAATTTTGTATGAAGCAAATAGATTTATTTTATTAATGACAAATCCTGGTTCCTTCACATGTGCGCTTTGTAATATGTGTATAATTCCCACTGAGCTGAAGATGGCCAAATAAATTCAGGTCGAAACGTCTTATTCTGGGAGTTTTATTGAACCTAGAGCATTCCAATTTGGCTGATATCTCTCTCTATCCCTTCATTATAAACACATCACAGCAATTGTTATCTCTAATTTAGAAAATGTAAAGCAGAGTGGATCTTCCTTTTCTTACGTAGTCGCTAAATGAATGGCATTCATTTAATAAATGATTAACTTGACAATAACTCCTTTTTCTAAAATTTTACTATTGTACAGTATATGTACAGTGAAGGACACCCATGCGTTTTCTACTTGTGATTATTTCATTGTTTTTATAAAAGAAAATGAAAATCCTTATTGGAAATTTTCTAGGTTTGAACTATGAAAGTTTCTATTAAAAAATATATAATATGATGAAGATAGGGGCAGCCTGGTGGATATTATTGAAAAGGGTGAATAAATAAATCCAGAGCTAGTATTCAGGCAAATTTATTCGGATTATATCCCTCCGCTATAGGCCAACGTTTCGGAGCTCAAACAGCTCCTTCTTCAGGACCTTAATATTAACAAATAAAAAGTACATCTCGTTGTTACATATATATTTTATAAGGATATTAGTATATTAACAAACTCACCATGCGGTGTCAAGAAAATAACCACATCGTTCATATATGACAAAATTGAGGGCGAATTATTTTCTTGACACCGCATGGTGAGTTTGTTAATATACTAATATCCTTATAAAATATATATGTAACAACGAGATGTACTTTTTATTTGTTAATATTAAGGTCCTGAAGAAGGAGCCGTTTGAGCTCCGAAACGTTGGCCTATAGCGGAGGGATATAATCCGAATAAATTTGCCTGAATACTAGCTCTGGATCTATTTATCCACCCTTTTCAAAAATATATAATAGTTTTTTAAAAACAATGAAATAATCACAAGTAGAAAAAGCATGGGTGAGACTTAATATTGTCATGAAAATGTCTCGAAGTGTTCAATATAGGCCTATATTGATCATATATACATATACTGTACTACTAATGATTATCTTTATCCAATATTTCGATTTGGACTGAAGACGAGACATTAATATATCTCGAAACATCTCCGGGATCGTTTGGAATATAAAGGCTTTTTATTTGGCTGAACTTGCCCTTAATCAAATCAAATATTATATATTCACAGCCACCAAATCCCATTTATTGTATAGAAGTATTATTTTTTTTTTAATCACTTCACTATGCCAATCACAAGGCTGGGAGAAGACATGTTATAGGCATGCACTTTTTAACTGTTCATTGATTTGTAGCCCCATTTCTTTCGCGGATTTTTACAGAGATGTGAAAAAATGCCTCAAGCGCATGCTCACTCTCAACGAATCTTAAAATTTAAAATAAATTCATCATTTTTCAATTTTCCAGCTATTTAACGACTACGGCTGCCTATATATAAAAACATTCGTTAATGAAGAAGATATTATTTCTATTCTGCATCTTCTAATAAAAACTTTCTAGAACTTTTTCAGAAGCTTTGAATCTTTTGCTACCCATTGATTACACAAAAGTTTTTTTTTTTTTTTTTTTTCCGCGCGCGAAACCGAAAAATCCTTAAATTTCCATTTTTTGCCTTTGTCTAATACGAATCAGCCCATACAAACATAAAAGAAATACAAAAAATATTCATTTGTAAACTTGATTTCTTGTTATTTTACATTCATATGCTATTGTTTATCACAAATCTAAAATTAAAAAGACTCGGATGTTAAGCAAAAACTATCCTAAAAAAAATTAAAAAAATATATATAAAAAAAACTAGACGCAAAGCCCCGCCTTCGGCGGGGCTTTCCCTAGGCGGGGCTTCGCCCCCTGGACCCCCTTACTCGCCTTGATTCATTGAAAATTGTGAATTTCTTTAGAACATAACATGTTATACTTATATACATACCGGTAGCCTACATACAAACATTTTCCCTTTTCATTTTTATATATATAGAGATTATTTTAACGGCTAATTATTTATGAATTTAATTTTTGTGAATAATATCCTTTCCGGGACTCTCCCGGTACACAGACAAAAAATTTACGCCGATATTTTAGAATTCAAAATGTAAATAAATAAAAAAAATCGTAAACATGGGTAAATATTTATACTTTGTTACCATGGCAACTATTTCTCCTAATTTTTATTTTTTCTTATTTTAACGGTTAATTACTCATTAACTTATTGTTATTTGTGAAACAAAACCTGTCCGGGATTCTCACAAACATACACAGAAAATTTCATCATAATTGGTTCAGTCGTTTAGGAGGAGTTCAGTCACATACACACGTACAGAAGAATTATATATATAAAGATGAGTGATTTTTCTCAAAAACCCGAAAAATTGCTCTAGTTTCTACAAATGTAAACTTTGATCAGAAAAGCTATTTTATTTTTAGCGTAGAAAAAAACGAAAATTTCATAAGCCAAAAGTGTTGACCGGTGTTATCTCTATATATATAATTCGAATATGTCCATCTTTTTAAACACTTTTCTGTTGGAATTTCGAAAAAAAAAAGTTTTATTTGGAAAGATGGAGAAAATAGATTCAGTATTGGCCGGCCTAAAAAATTCTTTATTAACCCTGTCAAAGGTTTTGGGGACTATGCGTCACTTATCTTCCGGACCTTAACCGATTTATAATGTTTCTAGGTGACAAGAAAGCTTCTCGATTACTATTATAAAGCCATATATAATATTATGTCATCAGCTGTGAATGGCCGTCAAGATAATAAACAAATTCTTGAGAAACATCAAAGGATAGAGACTATTGTGTTGAGTTTGAAAGAACAGGGAGGATCCGAAGACCAAATCACCGAAGTAAGTTTCCTAATAAGATCTTCTTCTAATTTTTGTCAGCAAAAAAAGTCTTTAATCGCTCTGGCTATCAGATCGGGATCCTTTAAGCGGGTTCGGGCTGTTAGTCTTTGAGTTAAGGCCCTTCAGACTCTCGCGAAGTTGAGCGCAGTTGAACGAGGAGGCATTGATTGGCCCGCCTCGTGCTACTTTTACTTGCCTCTGCTTACTTCGCTCTTGAAGCGGTTTTTTGTATCCAAGTCAAAGGAACGCGAGGCACGAGGACGAGGAAACTTGAAGTGCACCTCCTTTTTAGCAGCAGCAGCTACTGTAGCTACTACTCCGGTGTCACTCATGGCACTGAAGTGTTCGCGGAATAACTCGAGAGTGTGGCAGGGTGGTTAAAAAAAAAACACTTTTTTAGATTTTGACCAGGGCACTGGCCAAATGTGGTTAAAACAGTCCAAAATTAGTTTAAATTGAATTTGAAGAATTAAAGTGGCTGTTGTATTTAAACAGTATATAAGAAAGGAGCGTGCAGCCAGGTAATAAGTCTCCACGAAATTAAACTCTCTGTTAAAGAAACAGTTTCGGTTTTAATGAAATAAAGCCATCTTCAGTCCAATACTGTTTCCATAACAGAGAGTTTAAATTCGTGGAGACTTATTACCTGTACTCTCCTTTCCTATCTACTGTTGGTTTAATTTGTATCGGATACCAATCAATTTGAATAAATAGGCCAGGGTCTAAATGGCCTCAAATGCCGAAAAAGGCCTTAAATTAAATAATATATATATATACCAGACACAAAAAATCTGGTGTGATAAGCACAAAACACAACTTCCAATTAGCGAATACAAGAGAAAGTTTCATAACTTTCAACTTGTAATTGAAACTATTGGTCCGAAATTCCTGTAAATATAAAATTTATGTTTAGTTATTTTTAAGTTCAGTTTTTTAGATCTTCCATTTCTCTATGATTTATGTTTTATGTAATTATATAATTTTCGCGAAATATAAGCATACTATATGAAATTTATTTGTTTATTTCAATAAAAACCACTGGTCAGAATGACATTAAAACCAGGACGGTCAAAACCGGTTTTAACCTATGGTTTTAATCACCCTGTTTTTAACCGAACAACCCTGGAGTGTGGGTGCTAGTTCCTCGCCTCGTGCAACTTTGGTGAGTATCCTCGCCGAGAGTCTGGAAGGGGCTTTCGATTCAGATATTGGGCTTGGTATGCGTCTCCTTGTACGCCGAAAGCGGGCAGCGCGGATACATTTTTAAAATTCCGGGAGAGGGGCTTATATACGCCCCTGATATGATTTTCTGAATTCTATAATTCTCGGGGGCTCACTACACAGTGAGCTCATGGCTGATGAACTCGAGTTTTCCGAGCTATTTTTAGTACAAATTCTTTCCCTAAAAGATTGCATTTTTTCCAACAGATCGAAGAGATGATGACTCCACCAGAGACGGAGCTTTTGGAGAAAGTTCGCTGTATGTTGAAGAAATTAGGTATCGCAGAAAAACATCTGGATGAAAGTATATTCATACTACAACTCTACCTCAGGATCCATGATAATTGCGTCTGATTGCGTTTTTTATATTCTTCACAATTGAAATTGTTTTTATTTATTATGAGGTGAGAACATTTTTTTAATTAAAATAAATTTAGAAAAATCACAAATTTCCTCATCAAAATCTCCTCGTTCTAGGTAATTAAGATTTCAAAAACCTTGATAGAGTTTCTGAAACAGTGTTAATATATTTAAAAGAAGAATTTATTCTTTTTTTTTTTGTTTATTCATTTTATTAATCATTATAATTAAATAAATGATTATTTTTATTTCCTGCATTCATTTAATGACCTGTTCCTCAAACTTTTGAAAATTAGAGCACAAAAGGAGAAGAATTTCAACTTTGGAGCGCACCTTAAATTTAAAATCCAACAGGAAGTTGATCTTCGATCTATTATTTTCTAGTATTTTAACATTAGTAAATGATGTCCAAATGATTTATAGAAAAGTTTCTTGAATGAGGTGGCGAATAGCTAAGCAGGACAAGCTACAGATTAAGGAACTGGGATTTAGGAATGTTAGCTGGTTCGTATTCGAGAAATCTCTTCATCGGGATTGAAAGGTGCGAGATAACCTCACCCTCAGTAAGAGACGCAAATGGGCCAATTTCAATTCTTGAATCCAATTAATGTTAGAATTTTTACTTGGTTGGAATCCTGCTCTAGCATTTTCTTTTCTTCTAAGTAATTCAATTTCAGCAACTTCAATTCTCGACTTGTTTCAATTTTATCATAGGGAATCAAGGGCCGAACCAGAGGTGTTTCTCGGGGAGGGGGGGGGGGGTAATCTGGTGTGACTGGTCGCACGGCACACAATTTTTTCTTAATTTTAGTAATTTAAAGGCACATTTTGTACTTGTTTGCCAGAATATAAATACAAATCGAATTTTTAAGTATTAATTTTTAAAATTTTACATCAAAAATAAATTTTATTAATTTTAAATCTCGGGGGGGGGGGGGGTAATTACCCCCTTTGCCCCTCCCCCCCCCCCCCGTATCCGCCCTTGCAGGGAATAAATTGCAAAATGTATGAGTGAGTGGCAAATATAATATAATTCTTTTCTGGACGGTTTTTGCTTCTACGTCGAAATTGTCAATAGTCAATCGAAATTCTTTAAATAGATAATATATTAATTTTAAATTAAAAAAATTACCTTTCAGCAATTGCTCCTCTAATGTCTCTAGGAAAAATATTCCATTATAAGAGCATAAATTAAAATTTTGACTTGATCGCTTAAAGAACAAAGCAAATGAAAAGTTTAGAATCGATGACTGTCAAGTCAAATACAACTTTTTCCATCGCTGGCTTTTTATATATTTATTAAAAAGTTTGATGTTATTGAACGCATCTTTCGTCTCTCTTTTGGATTAATATTATTATTTATTTAACCAATAGACGCACTAAAAAAAAAAACTGAATTAGTATTGACTCTAATCAGTTAATTATGAGAATATCAAGTCAGTGTATATTTACCTGTCATTTGCGAGATTTTTTCTCTTCTCTCAAACAAATATTCACTAATTAAAAGTAAATACCAAAAAAGTTATCTCTTTCAGTTTTCCGACAATAATTATTTATTTATGGAATATATTTAAATGTCTCAATTGTGTTTTTAAACATGTTATAAATCCTGACCTGAAAAAAAAGTTAAATTAGCCTTAATTCTAATCAGTTAATTTATACGAATTATGAATTAGTGTTCTAATTTATTTATGTTTACCTTTAATTTTCCAAAAAATTTTGAAAATTTTCTCTTTTCTCATTTTTTCACACTCATTTAAACACTAAATAAAAAAATAAACACCAAAAAAGATATTTTTCATTTACTACAACAAAAAGTGTATGTAGTAATTGAAAATAATAAAAAAAGAACAGCAAGAAGGATTTATATAAATAATTAACCCTTGATTGCCGAATACAAATTATATATATATATATTTACCGTAAACCGGAAGTCTGAAGAAATCGTATCAGTGAGAATGAGTGTGATTTTTTGGATTACAAGCAAAGGAGTGAAGGGGCTAACCTGGGAGAGATCCTACCTAATCTAACACAAAATACGAAGACAATAGAGAGAGTATTTGTAACCCCGTCTCCACCATCAGATCGGTGGAGCCCTCGGGTTCCAAGCCTCAAGGATTGCAATTTGCACCCTCCAGGCTATTCCTGGAGAAACGGCAACCCTTCCATGACTCGTTTAAACTCAAAGAGTCGCCCGCAAAGATACACAAACATATCAGACTCACGAATGCGTCAACAAAAGACGTCCTTTCGCAAAACACTTGATAACCCGGGCTTCGATCTCTCAATCAGATCTGGCCGCATCTCTTTATGAACCGTTCATGGAAGAAGTCAACGAGAAGATCTTTCATTTTAGCTCTCCGTTTGGATCCTAAATTAAAGAAACAAACAAAGGCATCCTAACAAAACGACAAGCTAAAAGATTAGAGTAGACACCTGAAGCTAATAACAACAACAACAACTAATATCCAACAAAGACTTAAAATGAAAGTATTCTCGTTGATTTCTCCACTATTTGATTCACGAGGAGTAGCTACAGGTTCATAACAAAATCCCTCTCGTTGGCCGTTGGCATGGTGCACCCTCCACCCCTCTATATTTAAATCTTTAAACTACATTTAAGGTGTGAAAATAAATTTTCTAAATTATAAATATCGAAAAGTGAACACAATTAAATTTGTATTCATTTAAAAATCACACCTTAAGCCCTGGGTACCAAGATAATGACAAAGAAATCCCGCAGCGGAAGAGGCTCTCTACTATTTAGGGGTCAGCTGAAAAAAAGAACATCCTAAAAAGCTAATCTAATCTATCCCCTTTAATATTCTTGCACCATGCATAATACCTTTGTTCTGTTGACCCTCAGGAATCTGTAACAAAAAAGAAAAAAAATGAAATTAGAATCAGAACATTCATATATTTTTGGATTTTTGGATGTTTAGAGAATAAAATATTCACCTCCTGAGGGGTTGACGGTCGCTCGAAGCTGCTTGCCTGCCACTCGTAGAGCTGTTCCAGGTGATGGCACTAGGTGAACACTGAGCACTGAACACTGAACACTGAGTAATGAACACTGATCACAATTCCACTGAAGTAACACAAACCTGCAAAAAAGAGAAATTGTTTAAGAATCTCTCCCTTAGAGGTCTAGCAATCTAGTGAAAATAATTTTCTATTTGGATTTTAAGAATGAAGTTTAAAAGGAGTACAGTGCCCTGGGATTTATCTTCACCGGCCCTTCCGTCTCTGGCTCTCCCTATATTCGATATTAGACAATGAGGTATATAATGGTGAAGCCCCCTCCCCACCCCCTGTCCGATATTGTTTAAATCTATATAGGGCTATATTCGGGTATATGACCAATTTCTATATTTTTTTAGAGAAAGTGTATCGCATAAATAAAATTAATAACAAACAGAAATATATTAATATATATATAAGGATTTTTTTAAATAAAACTTTTGTCTTTGAAAGGGTCCGGGGCTCATGTATATACGGTATTTAAGAAATATTTTTGTGTATTGGGGGAAGGGGATCTTTAAAAATGAGTTCGCCCTCCTCTCAACCCCCCCCTCTCTCTCCGAAAAATTCTATATATTCGCCACTGATACTGTATTAGATGCATAATAAATAAACTCCAACCTTTTGATATCATGAGAAAGGGCGACGAATGGACACTGAAACTTCTATAAAGGATAACTGATGATTGGGAAAGCCTGGCGCAGACAGATGAATGAGAAATAAAAATGCTGGAGGTACTTTCAGGCCAAATTTTAATACCACTATACAGCCAGGTATAGGTAGCCATTATACTACAGGCTGTATAGTGGTATTAAAATTTGGCCTGAAAGTACCTCCAGCATTTTTATTTCTCATTCATAAAGGATAACATTCTCATATCAGTATAAAATCAAGATCATTTTCCTCACTTTTTATGTTGTTTATAAATTTCGATGCAAATAATGCATTTCTAGCAAAAAATTTTATTCTAATCTATAGTTTGATCCTTAATGAATGTATCTAACTATAGAATGTAAATGTACTTACCAAAATGTAGAGATTATAGGAATCCTGGGCGGAGTGACTGTCGCCCTGTTGTCATGTCAAGCCCTCTCTGCATTACTAAATGCGATGCTTTGTCTCAACTTGAGGCGAGCAGACAAGCGCAGACTGGCAAAACTAGAAAGAAAAATGAAAGAGAATTAGATAAAATCTTCAACTCATCGTTAATATATACACACACATTTAATAGATAATTTAATGAATATTTTTTTGGAATATTTGGCATAATTGGGACAAAAGCCCAATGCTTTCTCATAGGAAAATCCTCGATTTTCAAAAATATTTTTAGCCTTCCAATTTGGGGATTTTCCTGGGTTGTCCATAATGTCCGCAAAAAAATTTCATTCAAAGGGAAGTTAGTCAAACAGAGTGTGACATGAGGGGCAGAGCATTCTGCAATTATTAAGATAAATTCAAATAGGTAGAAAGAATGAGCAAAGCATCTAGTGGATATTTCAATTTATTATCAAACTAGGGCCGACGTTTCGGTCGCATATGGGACATAAATATATATATCCCCGCCAACGTATATTGGGCATATACAATATAACTTGGCGAGAAAATATATTTCCAGGCATTAACCTGGCCCTGAAGATCAAGGCCGTAGCCAGGGGGGGGATCAAGGGGGATTGATCCCCCCCGAAATAAAAAAAGATATTTATTTTAGTGCGCCCGTCTTACTTTGTTGTTATACACAACATAATAGTTAATCAATCACTACAAACAAAATTCTGGTAATGGTTTTCTAATAAATATATATGATAAGTAACACCATTTTATTTATTTTATTAAAACGATTTTATGATTTTCTACTGTTCCACCAAATCAAACCCCCCCCGAAATTATTTTCTGGCTACGGCCCTGCTGAAGATTGTCCCATATGCGACCGGAACGTCGGCCCTAGTTTGATAATAAATTGAAATATAAACTAGCTGCTTTGCTCATTCTTTCTACCTATTTGAATATCAACATGCATATATACCTCCTTCAAATATTAAGATATATTTTTTTTGAAATGTTAAAAAAAATTTTGTTAAAGTTTCTATGCTATCAGTTGCCCTATAAATGAATCTTGATTTATATATATATTTCTTTTAAATAGCACGTTTTATTAATTTATAGAAAGTCTTATGGCTTAGTTAGTGATAGTGTTAATCAAGATGTACTGTAAAATAGAATGCCTGGACCCCAAATATATATATATATATATATATATATGTTCTGGAAGGTTTCCGCGACTGGATGTATGCGAAGATAAGTTTTCTCGGGCACAGATTACAAAAAGACACGCGACAACCCCACCACATACCTTGAAACAACAACACGGGGGCTCATCGCGAAATCCCACCTGGACCCAGTCATCAAACAACAAATCGCACCTCGAAATAACTCCTCCAGAATACCCAGAGCTTACGGTCTACCAAAAATTCACAAACCCGGGGTCCCTCTACGACCTATAATCAGCGCCTTCCGCTCACCCACACACAAACTAGCACAACACCTAGCCAAAACCCTTCAACCACTCGCAGAAGAAGCCCCTTCTTACGTCAAAAACACGGCCCACTTCCTAAACCGCCTACAGGACTTCCAAATATCTCCAGACATCATGATGGTCAGTTTTGACATTGTATCCCTATTCACCAAGATCCCGATCAACGAAACTTTAAACATTCTAAAAACAAAACACAGAATCCCACCAGAAACCATCTCACTAATCAAACACTGCACCTCAAACACGTACTTCACTTTCAACAACCAACTCTACAAACAGGTCCAAGGAGCACCAATGGGCTCTCCTCTCTCACCGGTCTTGGCCAATATTTTCATGGAAGACTTCGAAACCAAAGCCTTAAACACCGCTCAACACAAACCCACCTGCTGGTTACGATACGTAGACGACACATTCGTCATCTGGCCACATGGCAAAAACCACCTGGACAACTTCCTAAACCATCTCAACAGCATACATCCCCAGATCCAGTTCACATTAGAAATCGAGAAAGACCTCTCACTCCCATTCTTAGACGTCCTTATCACCAAAAACTTAAGCAAAGGTTTCTCACACACAGTATACAGAAAACCAACCCACACAAATCGGTATCTAAAGGCCGATTCCCACCACCACCCAGCACAATTAAACTCAGTAATCCGTACCCTCGTAACACGTTCTCTCAGACTAACCGACAACCAAAACAGACAAAAAGAAATACATAAACTAACCGAAGCACTAACCCAAAATGGTTACAACAAACACCAGGTACTTAAACACATACACAATGCGGGAAAACCAAAACCACCAACACAAACTACAAGGGAACTTGAAGATCCAAACACACACAAGGCATTCCTCCCATACATAAAAGGCATAACAGATAAAATTGGCCGCTATTACGTTTTATTAGTGTCCACCCTCCAGCCCAGTGGAGATGGGAGTGGGGTTTTTTGGTGCCAAAAATTAAATTAATTAATTAATTAATTAAATTAATTAATTAAAGAAGATATTTTAATAAAAGTTTTATTATATAGCAAAAAAAACACAAAATAATAGAGTAAAGATTGTTACAGCATCTCTAGGGTGGTGGGTCCGCTGGTCACCGTCGTCGTATCTTCTCCTGCCAGTGCAGATTTTCTCTTTTGAGTATACAGTGACGGTTCTTGGTTTAATTATCCGCCTTAAAGCGTTAAACTTCTTGATCGGGCCCAAACGCACCCTATCACACTGCTGACTCGCACTCAACTAACTCTCCTTCGCTCAGCGCTCTCCAGCGCGTTGCCCGTGCGGGGAGGCACTTGCCCCTCCACTCTCACGCCCAATGGCTTAATCTTATCATGAAAATTAAAAATTAAAAATGAATAAAAATATTAAACAAAACTAAGGAGCTATTTATTTGTTCCCTTACAAATCTCTTCTCCTCCCCCTCTTATTTCGATCAAACTTAACTAGCGCACTCCTTCAAGTCCTGGACGTGCCAACTACCTAAATCCCTACCATCCAGATCTTCTAATTCGAAGGTGGTGGGCCCTATCATTCTCCTGACCTTACACTTTACGAATTTAGGTGCTAGTTTTGAGGTGAAGTACGCGCCAGCGTCGGAAAGTTGATAGTTACGTTTCCATACGTAATCCCCAGGTTTTATTAGTATTGCCGGTCTTCGCCGTAGATTGTACGACCTCGCGCTGGATTCGTAGGCGCGTTGGATCTTATCCGCGACATCATACCATATTAAAGGTAAGTTGCCTAATTTTTCCGCGTGTTTATCTAGGGAAGTACAGCGACGAATGTCCTGAGTGTCGATATTGGGCTTATCCTTGCCTGATATCGTTACTTCGCGGCCAAAATTTAAAAAATTGGGGCTGTAACCCGTGGTCTCGTGTATCGCGGACCGCAAGCGTGTGATGCTGGTCGCTAGCCTCGGCGTAAGAGTTTGGAGAACGTCGTCGGTTAGCGTGCACGACAACCGATTTCAACTTCTGAACTTTGAGAGCCTCTTTCTTAGTTTCATTTGCTTCTTCGGACGAACTACTACTAGACTGATCTTCCATGTTGGTTGTCCGACGATCTTGCGATTTATGATTTTCAATTTTGTCTTGCTGTCTCTCCCCTTCCTGAACGCTAGCGTAATTTGAATACACTCCTCCACCTTTTGAGGTTGACGGCTTTGACAATCTTAGTTTCTCCATTTCTTCCAGAGAGGTTTCTTCTTGGTCCTCATCACGGATCAGATCCCAGCAGTCTAATGATGCCTGAAGGATAGTTGAGCGCTCGTTTAAAAGCTCCTGCTCTTCAGTTTTAAGACGCAATGCCCGATTGTATATATGAGTCAATTTAGTATGGATCTGTTCGGGGTGTGGTGGTTGCTCTTTGTTTTTTAACGATTCTTGGATGGCTTTTAATTTAGTATCTAGCACTACTAGTTCCTCTCGCCCCTCACGCCCACTATAATTTAATTTAGCTACAGTCCCGTCCTTCTCCAACTTAAGGATATGTCTGAGTTTTTTTCTCATATCCTGTACGTCAGAGGAGGACGTGTCGATACCTCGCTCGGTGAGTTCGTATTCTAACTCATCGCGACTTAAACGATTAATATTATAACGAGCCATTTTGCCTGAGAGTGTTTACAGTATACTGTATTATATATAAAAGAAAATCAGAATATATATATTTTAAAATACAATAGGTGAGCAATAGTAATAATATTAGAATTATTTTAAAAAAATAAAAACAAACTAAATATTGTATTCTCGGGATGATTTTTCCCTTTTCACTTCACTTTATTTATCTAAAAAGAAATCACTTTTTTCAGGTCTATGGTGACTGAAGTGACATTATTTTTATTTATAATAAATAAATAAATTCTTATTAAAAAGAAGAGCACTCCTTTATAATTGAATAAATTGATAAAGTTTGTTTTGATCAATAAAGTCCCGTTACGGAGGTCTTTTTTGTAGTGTTTTTATGTTTTAATTTATTTAACACTAATTAATATTCAAATAAGAATCTTATTCAAAATTGATTATAATAATATTTAAAATGTCTAATGATATGGGATGATTTTTCCCTTTTTTTATATATTTTAACATAAAAACACTTATATGAAAACGAATTAATGTTTAATTTGAGAATAAACATAAAGTCAAAAAAAGAAAATCACTTCGTTAGATTAATTACAAGGCACCAATGGGCCCCACGTTGGGCGCCAATTTTATTACGTTTTATTAGTGTCCACCCTCCAGCCCAGTGGAGATGGGAGTGGGGTTTTTTGGTGCCAAAAATTAAAGAAGATATTTTAATAAAAGTTTTATTATATAGCAAAAAAAACACAAAATAATAGAGTAAAGATTGTTACAGCATCTCTAGGGTGGTGGGTCCGCTGGTCACCGTCGTCGTATCTTCTCCTGCCAGTGCAGATTTTCTCTCTTGAGTATACAGTGACGGTTCTTGGTTTAATTATCCGCCTTAAAGCGTTAAACTTCTTGATCGGGTCCAAACGCACCCTATCACACTGCTGACTCGCACTCAACTAACTCTCCTTCGCTTAGCGCTCTCCAGCGCGTTGCCCGTGCGGGGAGGCACTTGCCCCTCCACTCTCACGCCCAATGGCTTAATCTTATCATGAAAATTAAAAATTAAAAATGAATAAAAATATTAAACAAAACTAAGGAGCTATTTATTTGTTCCCTTACACCGCATTCTCCAAAAGAAAGACATAAAACCCATTTTCACCACACACCAAAAACTATCAAACCTAATAAGAAACCCGAAAGACACCATTCCGAATGAATCCCCCGGGGTCTATGAAATACCTTGTGCAGAATGTCACCGGTCATACTTAGGTCAAACCAACAGACGAATCAATTTTAGAATTTATGAACACAAAATAGCACTAAGGAAACTCGACCCGCAATCAGGCATCGTTAAACACCACAATGAAACTGGCCATACCATGAACTTCGACCAAAGCAAAACAATAGAATCAATAGACAACTTCCACACCCGCATCACACGAGAAGCCATAGAAATCCACAAAAGGCCAGAATGTCTAAACAAAAGAGACGATGCCCTTAACTTCCCGTCCACATGGAAACCTCTAATTCCAACGCTGAGAAAAAGACCACCCAGGCAGGTCAAAGACAAGGAACAAACGCTTCGCATTCCACACACACCCGTTAACCATTCAATTATCAAAACTTCTAACATTAACAAAGGGATTACTACTAACAAAGGGACCTCCATTAGCAAGGTCATTAAACCTAACAAAGAGCCCCCTTCCACCACACTAATTAAGCAGTCCATTATGATTCAAAAAGGGATTACCACTCCGAAACCAATTAGCTCTAAAAATGGGTCAGGCAATAACAAAGGAATGACCATTAGTACCCCAATTAACTCAGGTATAAAAGCAGCAAACCCAACCGAGAAGGCTCAGTCGTCAGATAGCCAGCGAGCATTCAAGACCTCGAGCGCCACAGCAGTAAGAAAAACCAAAACACAAATCACTTCGACCATCAACACGCAAACCGCCACCACACAACCCAACACATCTCAAAGACAAACACAAGCCTCGGAAACATCCAGCAATACATCGACTGGGGGAGTAGGCAGATTGAGGCCCCAAAGTCAACCTAAATTAAACACAGACACGATCACACATACACACACCCAATCCAAATCTCAGAAACAAACCCAATCTCCTAACACATCCACTAACCAAACCAATAACACATCGACTTGGGGAGGCAGACTGAGGCCCCGTAGTCAACCCAAACCGAACACAAACGCAATTACACACACTCAACCTTCCTCCTGCTCTCAGAGACCAAACCAAGCCTCTGAGGCATCCAAATTGACCTGGGGACCAGCAAGACTGCGACCCCGTAAACAATCCACCCCAACAATTCCCCCCTAATTCCATACTCTTGAAAATGGCTCCAAAAGGAGAGCCGAAACGTCGAGTAAATCTCCACATCACACGCGACTCAACCCGAGAAAACTTATCTTCGCATATATATAAAGGGGTCAGTCAATAACAAAGGAATGACCATTAGTACCCCCACCTACTCAGGTATAAAAGCAGCAAACCCAACCGAGAAGGTTCAGTCGTCAGCTAGCCGTCAAGCATGCAAGACCTCGAGCGCCATAGCAGTAAGAAAAACCAAAACACAAATCACTTCGACCATCAACACGCAAACCTGGGGACCAGCAAGACTGCGAGCCCGTAAACAATCCACCCCAACATCCCCCTAATTCCATACTCTTGAAAATGGCTCCAAAAGGAGAGCCGAAACGTCGAGTAAATCTCCACATCACACGCGACTCAACCCGAGAAAACTTATCTTCGCATATATATATATATATATATATATATATATATATATGTTCTGGAAGGTTTCCGCGACCGGATGTATGCGAAGATAAGTTTTCTCGGGTTGTGTCGCGTGTGATGTTGAGATTTACTCGACGTTTCGGCTCTCCTTTTGGAGCCATTTTCAAGAGTATGGAATTAGGGGGGAATTGTTGGGGTAGTTTGTTTACGGGGTCGCAGTCTTGCTGGTCCCCAGGTCAATTTGGATGCCTCAGAGGCTTGGTTTGGTCTCTGAGAGCAGGAGGAAGGTTGAGTGTGTGTAATTGCGTTTGTGTTCGGTTTAGGTTGACTACGGGGCCTCAGTCTGCCTCCCCAAGTCGATGTGTTGTTGGTTTGGTTAGTGGATGTGTTAGGAGATTGGGTTTGTTTCTGAGATTTGGATTGGGGGTGTGTGTGTGTGTGTGTGATCGTGTCTGTGTTTAATTTAGGTTGACTTTGGGGCCTCAATCTGCCTACTCCCCCAGTCGATGTATTGCCGGATGTTTCCGAGGCTTGTGTTTGTCTTTGAGATGTGTTGGGTTGTGTGGTGGCGGTTTGCGTGTTGATGGTCGAAGTGATTTGTGTTTTGGTTTGTCTTACTGCTGTGGCGACCTCGAGCGCCTCTAGTCCCTTTTTCCCACTTCCTCTCTTATTTGATATTAAATCCAAAAAATAAATTTTCAAATAGTTTTTATTCTTTTTGGGATTTTATCTCCAATTAATTCAACATTTGTAGGTCTTCTTTTTATTAGAAAAAAATCAATTTTCATGTTTAAAATAAATAATAAATATCGACTGTAAATGTAAGAGAAGATGATTAAAAAAAAATGTGAAAGGTAAGAAAATGAATTTATCAAAATCAATTAAAAATAAATAACTGAATAAATATAATCAGGAATAGTAAAAAAATAAATAAATATATATATTTACGTACAGGTAGGCCCCTATATATATTTGGAATCGGTAGGAATGAAACCAGCTTTTAATTAGATCATCATGTCACTTTATATATATATATACATATTGGATCACATTGACTCTTGTTATTATTAGAAATAAAATTTTTTTTTCTATTACATTTTATTTGTTAAACTTTAAGCCAAAAATCCTGGTTTAATTCTCTTCAATGCATGCAAATGTGTCTCTAACTAAATTGTACTTGAAAGTTACAGGCTAAAAGTTAAACAAATAAAATAAAAAAGAAAAAAATGTTTGTCTAATCTTTACTATAAGACGCCAAGCCACCCAGAATCTTTTTTTTTTTTAACTTGCAGGGGTCCCGAGCTAATTGTTTCGGTCCTTCGATTAAAAGAAATTAAAAACATCTAGGGAATGTAGAGCTAATGTCAAAAGAGTGAAAGCCAGAGCCCGAGCTTGGCTGGCATCTTATAGTAAAGATTGACCAAAATTTTATTTGTTAATGACAAGATCTAGTGTGATCCAATATATATAAATATATATAAATGGGGATATAAATTGATTTATGATTTTGATAACAAATTAGAAAATCATCTTTTATTTTAAATATGAAAATTGATTTTTTCTAAAAAAAATATATATATGCCAATATGAACATGTGAGCACTTCATATATTCAAAGGAATAATTTTAAAAAAAGCTTTAAATTCGGATAGGAGAAAAAAATTTATATTTATACTGAATATTATCTGATACCAAAATGAAATAAAAACTGGAAATTTATTAAAATATTCATGTTTTCAATTGCATTTAAATAAGTTACTTGTTATAAATTAATAAAACATGCTATTAATTTTAATCATATTTAATAGAATTATAAATTCAAATCTAAAAAGGCATTATATTAAAATTTTATTACCTGTCATTTGCATGAGCTGTCAGTCTGATTTGGAACACAGATTATACATGTATTTAAAAATTCACTCACATTTAAGAAAATAAAATTAAAATATTTAATAAAATAGAATCAAGAGATAATAAAACAAATTAAATAAATGTGGAATATGAAAAGAGGTGGCCAACTAGCTTGGTTAACTGACACACACATATAATGATTTAATTTTGTTAGAAATAAATATTACATAATAAAATCATGCAAAATGGATTAATTATCAAAAGAAATAATTAAATTTACCTTTACTATGCACTAGAAAGATTCAATGAGACAGGTTTTTAGGCGGGCTGACATGAAGGAAGGCGGGCAGAGAGAGGAGTCAGAGAAGCTGTCAAAGGGACGACAAACTCATAAAAAAAATTTATAAGAGCAAAACAAAAACTTATAAAATAAATTATTCTAACTTTTAAAAATAATTTAGAATAATTTTTTATATAAATTTTACTTTTTCTTTTAATTAATTTTTCATTATATAAAAAAAAAAAATTAATATTCACATATCTGTTAAAAATTCCTATTTTCTTTTTCCAAAGCAATAAAATTATTTTAAAAACAAAATTAATTTTAAAAAATTCTTACATCCTCTATTTTAAAGTTAAAATAATTTATTATTTAAATTTTATTTTTCATATGGATTTTGTTATATGAGATGATGTTTCCTATCTCTGTCCAGTTGTCATCAGCAACTTATCTATAAAAATAATTGGAATATTAATAAATTTTCAATAAATCTGATTTAAACCTATTTTAATTATTTCATTTTTAGTTTTTTTTTGTATCACCATCACTTTTAATAATTTGCAATGTGGGGTGACTTTTAAAATACCTCTGTAAGAAAATAAGGATATTTAATTACTTCATGTGACACTTGATATTAAATGAAAATTTTAATTTTTACAATTCTTTATTTAGAAATTTTTTCAACTCTCAAACCCGTTGTTATTAAGAATATATATATATATATATATATAATGTATAGAACGTCCTCCGGCTGTCATCAATATAATTTAATTTAATAAATAAATAGTCCCACAAACAGCACCTAGTTTTGATTTTCTTCCAAAATATCCTTTGGATATTTATAGTTTTTACAAAAGCCATGCGTAAACACTTTCAAAGTTGACAAATAAATTAATTATTTTCGCCGCATCAAGTAGCTTCAGCCTAGAAAGAGATTATTCTTAAGTTATTTTCAACTTTGGTTCAAATAAAAAAAATACTTGTTTCATAAGATATAATAATAATTTCTTCTAGTTATAATGGAGATATCAGCCAAATTGGAATCCCTCCCGTCTCAGGCAACAAAATGAATTTGCTACCAATCGATTGAAATAGATTTAAGTTTTGTATTTTTAATATGTTAAATACTAATGCAACCCGACGACGTTCAACACGCTGTTTTCTATTCGTTGCAAAAAATTGTATTTATCTTTATATATATATATATATATATTTACAGTATTATATAAAATTAATTAGATGTTTCCATGCTGGTTGTTGAGATAAACTTGACTTTTCAATTCTACTTTTGGATCTATTTTAAAGAGTGGCGGTGCTCCTTTATTCTACCTTGTCCACTTTCATCCTCCATGCAGCATTTTATCGCTCGATGTCTCTGAGCCTTTATTGTTATTGTCTTTGACAAAGTAGACGTCCCTTGAAAATTTTACCTCTGATACATTCAATCGCGAAAATCTTTCAGAATATAAAAATTAAATATATATATATATATATATGTTACGCCGAATTGGCGAAATTGCCTATTTCATGAAATTGGCAAAATTTTGCCGTTTTCGTGAATTCCTCTGCCGGGTTCACGAATTAGGCAATTTTATGCCTATTTCTCGAAAGGCCAGTAGCCTACTCTGTGCGTTTATTTTCTTCGCCCACATTGAACGCATTGAACAATAGTTGGGAGTCCAAAGAATGAGGCAAATGGCCTCTTCAAAGGTAGAGCTCAAGTAGCTTTAATTTTAATATCCTTCAATCAAATATTAAAACGATATAATATTTAAAACAACTTGCAGAGCGATTAATGAGGGAGTCGAACCTACCTCCTAAAACGGAGTATGGATCTTTTATATTGTACGTCTTCGTATAACGCAATTTATTGTAATTGAAGAAAATATTAATTTAACGAGGGCGAAAATATCCTTTTGAGTAATTTTTTTATTTTTCAACATGATCCCGACACAACTTTTCCCAGCTGCCCAAAAAGTAAGGTCATCAGAATAGGCATCTGCTTAGATCTACGGTTTCCAACCCGTGGGCCGCGGACGTCTAAGAAAAGATTAAAATTATATATGCTTATATACACTGGGCCTCAGAATTTATTTTACGGAAGTGGGCCGCACATCAAAAAAGGTTGGAAACCACTGGCTTAGACGATGACCTCGTTCAACGGGATTCATTTTCCGACGAGTTATTTTTCAAGTGTGGAAAAAAAGCCACTGGTGAATGTTGTAATAATTCGAATTTTAATTCCATAATTTTCGACTTGGAAACTGCGCAGCTGTGCACCCGTGCATTGGCTTGATGGAAGAGAAACGGAGGATGAAAATGACACCATCTGACGGATTGAGCTATACCTTCACCACAGTCTAGAGAAAAATGACGAAGCAAAACTTTTTCTATACTACTAGAGCCATTTATTAGATTTTCCAAGGGCTTGTTGAACGGCCCTCGTATAAATGATAAAATGAAATTATTTCAAAATACTTGTTTATTTATATAAAATAAATTATATATATATATAAATACATTCTTAAAAAGAACTATACAGTTGTTTTAAATAAGATGTATGTTTATATAATAATAGTGAATAATATAATAATAATAATAATATAATGGCTGGAAATATATGTAAATAGGATATGGAAATGCAAATCGGGTAAAATTTATTCACCCATCTTCAGTGAACAGTTCTAGTGAGAGAGAGTTAAGTCAGTATAATGATACATAGATGACATTATTTATTCTATGTATTTAGATAATATGATGATATATACAGGTTTTAAAATTTTTTTATAATATTTAAAAACGTTGTTTTTATAGTTGAAGATACAATCGATTTCGATAGAATAGAATACATAGAATAAATAATGTCATCTATGTATCATTATACTGACTTAACTCTCTCTCACTAGAACTGTTCATTGAAGATGGGTGAATAAATTTTACCCGAAACGTGGTTTGATAAAATTTATATGATTTTTCTTAAATCAAAAACAATTTAATCCTGATTCCATAATTCCATCATTTTATCACCTTCAGGCAATTTTATAGATTTTGGCCGGATGAATGTCAGATGAATTCCTAAATTTTTCTTCTTTATCTGCTTTTTGAACATCTGTAGGAAATAAAAGTATATAAATTAATATTTTTCAGGATTCTGTGATGGAGAATAAATATATTACTCAATAATAGGCGAAGCCGCAGTGACAACCATCCAAAACACAGGTGTTTGCCAGGTGAAAATTAAAAAATTCTTCAAATAATTTTCAATATTTTATTAAAAGTTTTAGGCTGACTGTTTTTGCAAAGTTATACAGTTTCGATCACATGAATCATCGTCGGAGCCTGAAAATTGCATGAATATATAATATTCACTCTCATTCAACAATCTCTCTCTGATTTTTAGACATAATCTCACAACATATATATATATATATATATACATTTACGTCACAATACATGTAAGTATCGCCAATATTAGTCTATTACATTAATAAATAAGATTATTAGTCTATTACATAAATAAATAAGATATTTATTTTTTTATTATTATACCTTAAACTTTTAGCAATTTTACAAATTGTATGGATTCTGCTAAAAGTTTAAGGTATAATAATAAAAAATAAATATCTTATTTATTAATGTAATAATAGGTGCAGCCTAGCCTGCACCTATTATCATTCATATTACTTGACACTCCACATCCTTTTGTATTAATGTAATAGACTAATATTGGCGATACATGTATTGTGACGTAAATATATATATATATATATATATATATATATGTGTTGTGAGATTATGTCTAAAAATCAGAGAGACCAGGGGCGTATATAGAAATTTTTTTCGGGGGGGGGGGGGGGGGCCGAACTGAAAATTTTTCTGTGGAAATTTTTTTTTTTAAGAAACTAAATTTTTTTTCACACGAAATTTTTTGCGGAACATTTTTTCCTTTGCAGAACCAAAGTTTTCCATCCTGCGGAAAAATTTGTTGCGCTGATGTCTGTATATCCCTATATATGTATATGAGTTTGGGAAATTTCGGGGGGGGGGGGGGGGGCCCTCGGCCCCCCCCTTATATACGCCCCTGAGAGAGACATTGTTGAATGTAATAAAAATGAGAGTGAATATTATATATTCATCCAATTTTCAGGCTCCAACGATGATTCATGTGATCGAAACTGTATAACTTTGCAAAAACAGTCAGCCTAAAACTTTTAATAAATATTGAAAATTATTTGAAGAATTTTTAATTTTCACCTGGCAAACACCTGTATTTTGGATGGTTGTCACTACGGCTTCGCCTATTATTGAGTATATAAATTAATATTATATATATAAGTTGGCCTATATGAATATGAAAAGGAGTTCTTAAATTTATGAAAATATGATGCTTGGGCCTCATTGATTAATCTTCCTTCCTAAGGGTGAAGTGTTTAGTTGCTGAGACTGGACGATTAGATAGCAAAGAACGGTACACAATTCCCGCGTTCTTTTTTTCTTGTTAGAGGATTAATATGGTATTATTGTACATAATTTTTTTTGATTTTGATTTTTAATTGCATATATGTAGTTGGCATCTCTGCCGAGAAATCTTGACTGTTTGGTGTGGTCGAGGATCCGGTGACCTAGAGCAAAGGTGACCGCACTGATGCCCCGAATATGCTGGAGATTCCGGATTCGATTTCTAGGGACGTTTGGCAGACCGGCAAATAAACCTACTCACACAAATACCTATGTTTTGTCAAGTCCGAATCGAGGCACTCATTGAATATTAATATCTTTATATATATATGATTTTGAAGGTTTACTTTTGATAAAATTGTTCTGTTATTCGGAACACAAAATAAATATTAACATTTATTTTCAGAAAATTTATTAAGGCAGGCGACTGACATATTTTCCAGTTTCGGTCAACTTGCTGACCATCATCAGGCCTAAAAGATATAAATAACAATATAAAAACATATTTTTACACGTGATCATAACATCAAAAAGATATCATCATAATTTCAATCATTTTACAATAATTATTTTATTCCTTATTATTTTATATAGATTAATCAGATAATAAAATTATACGATATTTGTTTTGTTTTCATATATACATGTACTAATATACGTCAATAAATTTTGTGAATTGATTATATATATTATTATTGACGTATATTAGTACATGTATATATGAAAGCGAACACATCATTGTTTTGGCCCAGGGCCATCATCAGAATCATATTCCACTGAAAAATATAAATTATACAAAAATAATGTGTAATTCAGAGTAATTTAGTATACATTATAAATCGATCATTCTTTTAATGAGATTACGAAACACACTTTGTAAATAAATTAGCCTAGTAGATAACAAAACCATATTAATGCTCTAGCAAGAAAAGAAGAAAGCATTTTGTTTAGTTCTTTGAAATCTGACCCTCCATCAGCCCTTCTCACTTAGGAAAGAAGATTTATAGATCAGACGGAACAATTTATTTATTAATTTATTCAAATTAAAATGTACACCCCCCCCCCCTTTTATTTTTATTAAATTTTTTAAAAAATAAAGTGGGGTTATTTTTCTTTTAGAGCCCGATGTCTCCTCATAGTGTACAAGTTTTATTGTAGAAAAAGAAATAGTAAGCCAACCCACGGCCATCGACACAAAAAGCATCAAACCCGTCCACTGATCAAGATTTGAAGCTTCACGCAGGTGTTATAAAAAATAACTGAGAATGAAATTGAGAAGGATAATAAACAAAATCGTTAATCACCTGTTCTTCATCCATATCAAGATATCTTTGTATATCGTATTCCACTTTAGGCAGAGGATCGTGGATTAGTTTATTTGCTATTTTTGCAATCTCCGGGAAATAATGATTCCGAAGATTGTCTAATTCCCAAAAATAACTGCCAAGGGCATTGGAATCATACGGATTAGAACAATCAAAGATGTAAGGATCTTTTTCTAAAAAAAAGAAAAATATAACTTTAATTATATCACAAAATGAAGGTGGCTGCAAAAATACAGAAAGGAAATATTTACCAATATCGGGGGCGCTCGGAGGAGCAATAAGCATTTTTTTTAATCCTGGATGACGTATCATCAAATTTCCAATAAATGACGTCAATATTAAACTATCTAAGGTTGGAGCAACCAAAGATAAGCGGGCAAATTTTTTCGCAAAGGCCGCAACTAGCTGTTCAGGTAAATGCCTAAAAATTAAATTTAAACAATTATATTCTTGAGCAATAGCTTGCCCTCGGGCTTGGCGTATTTGGTAGCGCGTCTGCCTTGTATACCAAGGGTCGAAGGCTTGGATCCCAGGCAGTCCGATGATTTTATTTAAGCCATTTGGATACCAAATGCCTGGACCCCCAATTGATATTTTTACAAATAACGGGTATCGTTTAAAGTCTTAAATGGCCTAAGTTGCCGAAAAGACTGGACGGATGGAAAAAAATGTGAGTGTTTTTTATAAAGAAAAAGAAAACTTACGATGAACTTAGAAATATATCCGTTAAATGAAACAATCTTGATTTAAACTTCGTATGGAAAATATCTTGATTAAACATTGTGTAGATTTTATTGTAAATTTGAGGATATTCCCTGAAAACAAAAAAAAAAAAAATTCAGTATATTTAAACATTTTTTTTTTAAATTCAAATCTTTTTGAAAAATATATTGTAGTCAGGGTTGCCAGACATCCCGATTTGAGCGGGAAAGTCCCCAGCTATATGATTAAATCCTGATCTGTATATAAAAATCCCGGGAAGTCGACTCAGTATATTTAATTTTTTGTATTACAATAAATTCACAAAAAGAATATTCTATTTTATGTAAAAAATTAGATTTGCATTGCTCGATCAGAAATTTTAAAAATCTGGTGTGACTGGCGCACAGCACACAACTTTCTCTTACCTTCGGTAATCGAAAGTTGTGTACTGTGCTTTCACACCAGATTTTTTGTGTCGACATGTATTTAGTTTCCGACAGTAGGGTACAATTGAATTCAAGATGTAAAATTTATAAGTATGGGGAATATTTATATTTTGATACCATGGCAACCATTTCTCCTATCTTTTCTATGGAGTACAAGAGTAAAGTGGTCTTCAGAAGATTTCAATCACAAAATGAGAATATACATTTTATAGAGAATCTAAAAAATAATTGATTTTTGAATTAAAAAAAAAATCGTTGGAGCAAATTTTGAGAAAATCGAAAAAAACTGAAAAATTGCATCAGTAAAGTACTAGTACTCTTTGGTCAATTTTGTTCAAAAGCTTCGTGTCACGTCCCATGGAGGTGCTTAACTTAAATATAAAATTTCAACCTCGTAGCTCTTTTCGTTCTTGAGATATTTTGTTCACAGACACACACACACACACACACACACACACACACACAGACACACACAGACAGATCATGTCGCGAAAACCACTTTTTTGGATTCAGGGGACCTCAAAACGTGAAGATCCATCAAAATCTCGACATCGAATTTTTGACATGAATCCAATACTTTCTCTCTATATATATATTAACATATATATATAGAGGTAAGAGAAAGTAAAATGTGATGTGCTGATCCTCTTAAGAGATTTAACATTGGGGAAAATCATTTTTTTTTAGTTGCCGTAGAATATAATGGGTCGTTTTGATAACTTACCTACCCCAACATTAAAATAGCCTCCCTATGGGGAAATACATGGTGTTTGTCCTTCAGCATTAAAATTGCTGAAGGACAAACACCATGTATTTCCCCATTGGGAGGCTATTTTAATGTTGGGGTAGGTAAGTTATCAAAACGACCCATACCATGTTTGTCCTTCAGCAATTTTAATGCTGAAGGACAAACACCATGTATTTCCCCATTGGGAGGCTATTTTAATGTTGGGGTAGGTAAGTTATCAAAACGACCCATACCGAGAAATAAAAGAAGTGACTTTTCACAAATAGAAAATATTATACAATCATTCGACATAATTTGTGATTTTTATATGCTGTATGAAGATATTTGCGTGCTAAATAAATATTTGTACAATGGACCGATTTTTTTAAAGTGAAACTTTTATTTTATCCTCTCAAATTTCTTCTATCAGCATGTCGTGTTACAAGCCGTCACGGCCGTGACGCTACAAGTTATGACGTCACAATCCGTGACGACAAAAATAAGAAAGTTGAAATTTAATATATATAACGAATTATAAAAAATAATTGTGAGATTTAATACACTGCCCCGCAAAAAGAGTGGCGCACTTTGTTTCTTCTTAAAAAGACCTTAATGATACTGAAATTTATTAAGCATATAATATGAAGAATCTTATACATTTCTAAGTAAATTTAACACAAATCCATATCATTTTAATAAATAATTATAATTTAATCAAAATAAAGACAAAAATGTTGAAATTTTTTTATTAACGCCAAATTTTTAATATTTTAAAATAATCTTTCCATTTCAGTTTTTCTCTGTTCTATTTATTGGAAATTCTTATAAAAACGAAGTTTTTAATTAATATCCAATAAAACATATCGAGATTAAGTTGATTTGTCTCAAAAATTGAAAATACACATTTTTTCTTTATTTTATTTAAATTGTATAATTTAATTAAAATATTTTGAATTTGTGCTAAAGTTATTTAGAAATGTTAAGTTTATTCATATTAAATGTTTAATAAATTACAGTATCATTAGAATAGATTAGAACAGCTCTTCTTAAAGAAAAAACGAAGTGCGCCACTTTTTTTGCCGGGGAGTGTAATTCAATTTTTAAATTGATAAAATATAATTTTTTAAATAATTTAAAATGATTCAAATCTTCAATCTATATATATATAATAGCGGTTAGTCCGTCTATCTGACCGCCCGAGCCAGCTGGCGGGGCTCCAGGGGGGCGAAGCCCCCCTGGCTAGACGCCGCGCCCGCCGAAGGCGGGCGCGGCACGGCTAGTTACTAAATAAATATTGTTCACAGTTTTTAATACCCTTAATTGAATAATTTTCTGAAAATTTTCAGTTAAACGCCTTCGATTCGAAAAAAAAGTTTCACTTGCATCGTGGTTTCATAAAACCACACAATGATTTTTTTTCAAATATCCTAATTGCATGGTGATGGAGTCAGGAAAAAAACAAGACGAATGCAGGTAAATATTCTTTTATTTCAATTCTCGACCTCACGGTTGACGTTTCAGCCCCAGGTCTAAGGCGACCTTCAAAGCCTTCGGCTGGCAATAATGAATAAAAAAGTGTGGATGGCCTAGACCTCGGACCGAAACGTCAGCCGTGAGGGCGAGAAGTGAAATAAAAGAATATTGAATATTCAGTTGAATGAATATTTGTTGGCAAAAAGAAAGAAACAGGTTATTATTAAAAACTTTAGAAGCCGAATTATTGGTAAAACAAAATTCCCGATCTACGATTTTTCAAATCTGACGACTTGATTGTTATTATGTTTTTTGAAAAATAGATAATTTTTTTTAATTATCGAGGTTTTGAGCTCCGATCACTGCCTTTCTCAGAACAACATCTCCATTAAAGACGTTTGATTGTCCTGACGAAGAGCACAATTGGGGCCCGAATTGTCGGTAATTAAAAAATGTAATTCTCCTGGATTTTCTAGAAAACAAATGAGCGAAGTGATCCTGTTTCTTTAACCTTAGTTTCTTTAGGCAAATGCGTTAAAAATAAAAAAAAAACTTACAAATTATATTTTTGTATTAAAAGAAACATTCCTTGAAGGCCCAGAACGCCAATTGCACCTCCTTTTAGAGAAAATAAAAAAAAAAATTATTATTTTATATTTATAAGAATAAGAAAATAGTAATGAAAAATAATAGGCTCACCTAAACTCATAGAGTCCATAAAGAAATCAGTAAGAAACACTGGATAGCTTAACAAGGGAATGAATTTTTCAACCATAAGCAAAAGAAGTTGTCGCAATAATTCCGGGGTATAATTCCATCTTAACAAATTTTTACATGTTTGTTTAATCAACTTTTTTAAAAGAGCTGGTTTTGGTTTGAAATTTTTCTTTTCTGAAACATAAAATATATATATATAATATATAAAACATATTTCAAGAGCAGTGGCTGAATGTGTAATGAGTAGCGAGGAGATCAGAGCAGCCTAAAGCTTTATTTCATACACGACGTTTTGGCCGATATTCCGGCCCTAATCAGGACCTTAGATTAGAGGGGCTCTCTTTCTCTTTTTCTTTTTCCCTCAATCACCATTTAGACATATAGGGCCTTAATAATTGCTACGACAACATCATTAAAAAATTAAAATAGTTTTTTTTTTTTTTTTTTTTGGAATGGGTGCATAAGGTCCGAAGACCTATAATGACCAATAGTCACATGCAGCCAGGAAGAAAATAAAAACAAAAGGAGAAGCATAAAGGAAGAACTCAACTGCGGGAACTGAGAAGATGCCTGTTGAGGTTAGACTTGAAAGTCTGAAGATTGTAGGTTTTGGGGAAGATAGACGCAGGGAGCTTGTTCCAATCACGGGAGGTCATGGGGACAAAGGAAGAATGAAATTGATTTGTTCTGTTAGTCGTGATCTGAACAGCATAGGGATGCTGGGAAGATGCCTCTCTTGTGTTCCGTGAATATGTTGCATTGGGTGGGATAATTGATTTTAATTCGGCAGAGCATTGACCATGGTAATACCTGTAGAAGAGAGATAGTGCAGATACTCTTCTTCTATGATCTAGTGACTGTAGGGATGCAGTAAGGGTAGAATCACCTATCAGTCTAATTGCACGCCTCTGTATGGCTTCCAAGGAGGAGAGAGCGTCTTTCGACGCCCCTCGCCAAAGGTGGGAACAATATTCTAGACACGGCCGAATTTGGGCTTTAATTAGATATGAGATAAGATTAGAGAATTTCTGTGGTTAAACAAAATATTAAAAAAAAAAAAAAACAAACTAGTGTTAGTATTACCGGTAAATAAAAAATAAATACATTAATTGCGAATTAATTGATATTATATATGAAGGTCGGAATATCGGCCGAAACGTCGACATATCTATATAACAGGTAACATCATGGTCGATGGTCTGCCGAACTATAATCTTTAATTCCATCCCGAAACACGAGAGAGAATTTTTCTTACAAAAAAACGAACATCATAAAAAGTCTATTCACAATCGAGAAAATGGACCCAATCTCTGTATTTTATGCTCACCTCTTACACAGAGGCTTCTTGAATAGGTTTTTTCTTCACTTTCTTCATTCTTCTCTTCTTTAATGATGGTTTCAATAAATTTAAATAAATTTGCAATAAATTTAGGATTTTGATTTTGATTGTTTTTAGTTAAAAGATTTATTAAATGCCAAGTGTAAAGTTCAACATCGGAGTATTGTATATATTCTTCAAATTTTGATATCAATTCCACATTCGATTTTTCATTGACCAACTTCTCTAAAATTGCCTAGAATAGATAAAGAGATAAATATATGACATAATTAAAGAAATTAGATTATTTTTTTACCTTTAATCGATTGACGGGGAATTTAACTTTCTCCTTTTCCTCATATGGAAAGGAACCTTCAGCTGCTAGAATCTTCATTAATGAGATCAGAGCTTGATTTTTAACTTGATCATTCCCCTTGGTTAATAAATGAAGAATTTTTTTAAGCCATCTTCAAAGCAATCTTTTAACCATTTGTGGAAAATGCGCTCGTTTTCATTAGCTATTACAAAAAGTAGAACATATTAAATTTATAGCAAGATTTTTTAAATACCAAATCAATAAGTGATAAATATATGGTTTTATTATAAATACCATCCTCGTTAAGTTCTGATAAATCTCCTCGTTTGAGAATTTCGATGAATATCCTTTCTATTGATAATATACATGGAATTTGTTTTGACGAATGCTGAAAAATAATACAATCTAATATAACAACAAGATGATTGAATTAAAAGTATATACAGTCACTCACACGATAATTGGGGCAGTATCATGAAAAAACCAAGTTTATTTTTTAGGTCATAAGAAACGATTTTTGACCAAAATTTATTTTAATTCTTATTTCTAATATTGTTAGGAACAATAAAACACAAAATTTAAAACTAAACTTAAAGTTTTTCCATGATACGGGCTTAATTTTCATGTAAGTGACTCTATTAATAATAAAAGTAAATAATTTTACCTCCAAAAGATTTAATATATCCACGAGATTATTTGAGTTGTTTCGGTTCTCTAAAAAATCCTCAGCTAATTTTGATATTTTGAAATTTTTTCCACTATTTGCCATTTTCAAAGAATGTAAAATGAGAAAAAATAAAACGTAAATTTTTAAATGTGGTTTTAATTTAAGGACAGGTTAAGGTTAGGGCCACAGATCATACATATATCAAGATTGGACAGCTCCATGTTAAAAGTTGTCCACAAGTTTTAACGCCCTCTTGCAGGTGTTTCTGCGAACTAACTTTGCGCGCAAAAAATATACAGAAATTTTGTGTCAAATTAACGCTCTCTATGGCCGCAGTTCCAACTAAACAGTAAGCGGTGGAAAAAAAAACTCACCCACATGCAGAGTTGGGTTTTATACACGATTTTGCAGTTTTATACAAAAATTGCGGATAAAACTTGTATAAAATGTATAAAACTTGGATGCGCATGCGCAAACCCGACGAGAAAGGAAGTTCAAATAAAATTTCATTTTTCAATTATTATCATTTTGATTATATTATTCACTAAATAAAAAGCAAACAACATCGTCAATGCTTTAGAACATTATAAAATATGAAAAGCTTTTAAGCTGTTTTTTCAGGGGGGGGGGGGGGGGGGGGTTTACAGTTTTATACCTTTTATACATCGGCCTAGTTTTATACGCAATAGTTTTATACATGTATAATACACGTGTTTTATACTCGGCGGGATACATCGGCCTAGTTTTATACGCAATAGTTTTATACATGTATAATACACGGTTTTATACATGTATAAAACTATTGCGGATAAAACTAGGCCGATGTATAAATGTTATAAAACTGTAAAAAACCAACCCCCTCCCCTAAAAAAACAGCTTAAAAGCTTTTCATATTTTATAATGTTCTAAAGCATTGACGATGTTGTTTGCTTTTTATTTAGTGAATAATATAATCAAAATGTTAATAATTGAAAAATGAAATTTTATTTGAACTTCCTTTCTCGTCGGGTTTGCGCATGCGCATCCAAGTTTTATACATTTTATACGTTTAATACATTTTATACGTTTTATACAAGTTTTATCCGCAATTTTTGTATAAAACGGCAAAATCGTGTATAAAACCCAACTCTGTCTGAAATTAACTTTGTCTTTGAAAAAAGCAATCAAAAGAAGAGGCCTGACCACATATTAATAACACTAACACAGAGTTGGCAAGTTTTATCCCGCCGAGAGTATAATACACTGTTTTATACATGTATAAAACTATCGCGGATAAAACTAGGCCGATGTATAAAAAGTATAAAACTGTAAAAAACCAACCCCCTCCCTGAAAAAACAGCTTAAAAGCTTTTCATATTTTATAATGTTTTAAAGCATTGACGATGTTGTTTGCTTTTTATTTAGTGAATAATATAATCAAAATGTTAATAATTGAAAAATGAAATTTTATTTGAACTTCCTTTCTCGTCGGGTTTGCGCATGCGCATCCAAGTTTTATACATTTTATACGTTTAATACAAGTTTTATCCGCAATTTTTGTATAAAAGTGCAAAATCGTGTATAAAACCCAACTCTGCTCTGCACTAACATTAATCTGTGGGCCTGACGGCCTGGAGACAGCGAACAGAGCGACATCTATGGAGTAAATTTTTAACTATTTGAGACAGCCCAGTGGTGCTCTCTGGTAATACATTTGTGTAACTAAATGAAAACTTGTGGAAATTCTTCCCATTGAGCTGTCCACTCCGTTAGCCGTCGTTACTACTGCAAGTTTATTCCCTGCTCCAAGCCCAGTTATTGCTGAGTTACTGTACCTACCATGGATCCACCAAGTGACGCTAGCACAATGCAGGCTTTAGCTGCTCAAAGAGGTATCGTCATCTAGGCGTGTACAATTAGAGGCAGAAATGACTAAAGCCCGCCTGAGTCCAGAAGCAAAATCTCAATTGAGAAAAATGTTATACCAAAAAGAATCGAATTATATTCGTTTAAAAAGAGAGAAAATGGATAAAACAATGTTTACTAAAATAAACCCAATCGGGGTTGGAGCTTTTAGTGAGGTAGCATTAGTTCGAAAAATTGATACTAATCACTTATATGCTATGAAAACACTCCGTAAAGCCGATGTTCTTAACAGAAATCAAATGGCTCATGTAAAAGCGGAACGAGATATTTTAGCAGAAGCTGACAATGAATGGGTTGTTAAACTCTATTATAGTTTTCAAGATAAAGATAATTTGTATTTTGTAATGGATTATATCCCTGGAGGAGATTTAATGGCCCTTTTAATTAAAAAGGGAGTTTTTGAAGAACCATCAGCAAGGTACAAGAATTGAAAATAATTTATATAAAATATAAAGTAAAGGGGTTGGAGAATAGTAACCAGCAAATTTATAGCTCCACCTGACGTCCTTTTATTTGGCAGATATTTCGATGCGTAGAACACACATCATGTTCAGTGCCGCGAGGATATAGTAGGTGGGCTTGGTCTATTTATATCAAATGCCTTAGGGGCGTTATACATAACGGAGGTGCCTTCTCTAAGCTGATGACACTATGGACACAGAGCGGTCATCAGCTTAGAGAAGGCACCTCCGTTATGTTTAACGCCCCTAAGGCATTTGATATAAATAGACCAAGCCCACCTACTATATCCTCGCGGCACTGAAGATGATGTTAGTTCTACGCATCGAAATATCTGCCAAATAAAAGGACGTCAGGTGGAGCTATAAATTTGCTGGTTACTATTCTCCAACCCCTTTACTCTACTCATCCCAGCCTAATATTCAATCTTTATATAAAATATATTTTTTTAAATTTTTATTTCTTTGTTGCAGGTTCTATATAGCTGAATTAACATGTGCTCTAGAAAGTGTTCATAAAATGGGTTTTATTCATAGGGATATCAAACCTGATAACATTTTAATTGATCGGGATGGTCATATTAAATTAACAGGTTTTGGACTTTGTACAGGATTTGGATTGACCCATAATTCGAAATACTCTCAAAACAACGGTAAATTTTTTCCACTCAATATATATATGCGTCATTCTACAAAATTGGGTTAACTTTGGGATCGAATTTGAAATGCATAATTTGTATCGTTGATTTCAATTGTTTGTAATGATTTTGATACACAATAAGTTAATTTTATTGTATACATATAGTAATAGATTTTTTGATTTTTTTTTTTTGTATTAATATATAAGCTGATCAGCCTCTTAGCTTTACAGTTGAAAAACTTCCAGGAGACTGACGTTTTTCATATAAAACACAAAAAATCTGCTAAATGATATGGAATACTTTTTTTCTTTTATATATTACGGAAAATATAAAAATGAAAAGACAGCAAATCCAATATATAGTTGAAATAATTATTAATAAATTTCCAAAATATTACTATTACTGAATCACGGTTAAGACTACAAGAGGCTGCCCACAAGGAGGAGTACTATCTCCCCTTCTCTGGAGCCTAGTTATAGACGAACTACTGGAAGAACTGAACAGCCATGGCATTGCCAGTCAGGGATACGCTGACGACATTGTCATAATCGCCAGAGGAAAGTTCGAGGAAACACTTTGCGATATAGTACAAAGTGGTCTAAAAATAACTAAAGAATGGTGCTCAAAAGTGGGACTAAATCTCAACCCGAGGAAGACCACGGTGGTACCTTTCACTAGGAAAAGAAAATTACAGCATATCCGACCCATTAAAATAAATGGAGAGGAAATTATGCTAGAGAAAGAGGTCAAATTTCTAGGAGTGATCCTTGACAGTAAACTTCTATGGAATAAACACATGGAGGTGGCAGTGAACAAGGCCACAAGAGCATTGATGGTGTGCAGATCCTTGGCGGGAAAAACTTGGGGTTGTAACCCAAGTATCCTAAGATGGATGTACATCATGATGGTAAGACCCATAATAACATATGGGGCAGTGGCCTGGGCTAGAAGGAGCCAGCTAAGCACAGAGAAAAAGCTCTCGGAAAAGTGCAAAGGTTGGCATGCATTTGTATGACTGGAGCAATGAGAACATGCCCAACAGCGGCCATGGAAGTAATCATGGGACTAACACCACTCCACCTGGTCATACAAAGAACGGCAGTAGAAACTATACTAAGAATGAGCAGGGAAGGAGTTGGGAGGAATAAAGTCATATCTCTCAAAGAGTATGACTCACTCTCTAAGAACACCCCCCTGCTAGAATTACCAAAAGATAATATGGTAAAGAAATATTGTTTTGAGAGGAACTTCACAACAAAGATAAATACTAAAAGAAATTGGAGCTCAGATCCTTCGAACCGTCAACTTGACCACTACTCAATAAAATGGTACACCGACGGATCAAAAACATCTGAAGGAACAGGAGCCGGAGTGTATGGGCCAAGAACCAAATACTTCGAACCATTGGGGTGCTACCCAAGCATCTTCCAAGCAGAAGTATATGCAATAGAAAGATGTGCACAACTCAACATTGACAGGAAATACAAGAAAACAAGTATTGCCATACTGTCAGATAGCCAGGCTGCAATAAAGGCGTTGAATTCTTATGAAATCAACTCCAAAACAGTCTGGGATTGCCTAATCAAATTAAATGAATTAGGGAAAGAAAATAGAGTTGTTCTCCAATGGGTTCCAGGACACACTGGGATAGAGGGCAACGAAGAAGCAGATAAGCTTGCAAAAAGGGGATCAGAAACACCTTTTACTGGACCAGAGCCGTTTACCGGAATTGGGATGAACACCATTCGGGCGACTCTGGATTCAAAGGAAAAGAACGAAAGAGAACAGCTATGGAGAGATTATCCAAAACTGAGGCAGTCCAAAGAACTTCTCGGGACATTCGACCACAAAAGAACTGCCGACTGCCTAAAACTTAGCAAGAACAAGTTGAGAATACTGACAGGATTCTTAACAGGACACTGCAGACTCAGGGGACACCTGAAGAAACTGGGTCTTGAAGAAATTGACATATGCAGATTCTGTGGATCAGCAGAAGAAACCCCAGCTCATCTCCTCAAGGATTGTGGAGCTCTGATCCACAAAAGAAGAAGAATATGGGGAGCATATTGTCTGTCATCGAAGGAGCTCCCATCCTTAGAACCGCGCCAGATCCTTAGCTTTTTGGAAGCCATCGGACTGGAAAAGATACTCTGAACCGGGACTTATACCGTAGGAGGATGATAGAAAAGGGGGGCACAATAGATCCAGGAGGTCGCAGTGCAATACACACCCCTACGAACGAATCTATCTATCTATCTACTATTACTGACCAGGAGACTGACAAATTGAGTGTTTACATGCTGATTTTAGATACAAAAATAACAATAAAAGTAAATAAAAGATAGCTAACGCCCGGTATTTAGGCACTAATGCAATCTCTACACCCTAAACTTATATAAAACCAATAATTATTTTATCAACAGTGTATAATATCAGATATTTTTCAAATTTAACATAAGCCAGGGGACTGACGCTCAAATCGAGGTACGCGACTTTGAAATAAAAAAAAAAAAAAATAATATAAATTTATTTAAAATAAAAATTTATGATTTAACAACGCTTAATAAAGTATCTTATGTTATATCGATATGGATAATATATAAATCAAATAGTTTAAAATTAATTTGCATTTGAATGTTCACTTTTTAAGGAGGTACATTCCAGGGACTGGCATTTTAAGGTTAAACAGACGAATATTTTAATTAAATTTTTTTTAAATTTCAATATTTAACTTAATATGTTTGGTTGTTACTGAATTATTTGCATTTAAGCCAAGTTAACCCATTTTTGTATAATGACCCATATATATTTATATATTTCTTAAGATAAAATAAAATAAAAATTTTCTTTCATTGTATTTTTGAAATATTCTTGTACCAACTAAAATGCTAACAATTGCTAAACAGTATTAAGCCATCAGCAAGTTATTGAACAATTTGATATATTGATTTTCCATTTTTTTTAAATTGTTATTTTTAGTTCTAAATTTATTTTGTTTATAAAATTCTTTTAGAGTGAGGTATATAGATGAGTAGATCTTGTAGTAAGGAATAAAGAAAAGAGCGAATTCAGTTCCCACGTTTATTTCTTTTATTAGTCACTTCAAGCAGACGTTTCGGTCAGTACGATCATCCTCAGGGCTGAAGCGTTTTGAGGAATTTGGTTGACATACTTCAGCTCTGAGGAAATCTGACCGAAAAGTCTGCTTGAAGTGACTAATAAACGTATTAAAACGTAGCTGCAATCGTTCTTTTATTTGTTCCTTATTAAAAAATTCTTTGATAAAATCAATTTTTGATAAAAACTTTATTTATCATAACATCAAAATAATTTCTTATTGAAATTCAATTAATAAAATTTTGATTTTATTTACAATGAAAATAATGATTGACATTTTTATTTTTAAAGAATAGAAGAAAAAGGTTTAAGCATAAATAAAATATTTAAAAGATAATCTTTTCTTGCAAATGAATTTTTATTGTGAATTTTCTTCTTCTATCTTGGCCTTATCCCTATACGGGGTCGGCAAAATTAATTTATAAAGAAATAAGAGACCGAGAGAAAAGCAAGCCGATCCGTCTCACGGCCTGACTCTTGATATGGAAAAAAGAAAAAAAGGCTGGCATAAAGGAAAGGAAAAATTATCAGCTTTAGCTCGGGTAACTCGTGGTCGCCATCCACGTACTCACTAGAAGTGAGCCCCTGAGTGAAAAATTTTTTTTATTGTGAATAAAATCGTAATTTTATTAATTGATATTCACAAAAAAAATGTATACGCATTCAAAAAAGAAATATTATATTATGTGGCTCATTCTTTTGTAGGAACTCCAAATTATAGTGCACCAGAAGTTCTTAGCCGCACCGGATATACACAATTATGTGATTGGTGGAGTGTTGGTGTAATTCTTTACGAAATGCTCGTGGGCTCGCCACCTTTTCTTGCTAATACTCCCGCGGAAACACAATACAAAGTAAGTCTTCCCTTTTTATTAAAGCTTTTGTCGTTTGTAATATTATTATTATGGGAGTTTTTAATTATAGACCACATTTGTATTAATTATTTATTGAAAATATATAAATACTTTACAACGTTTCGAATGCTTATTATGCAGTCATTTTCAAGTACTGTTCACTTGCCCGACTCTAGTGTCACTTTTTTTTTATTTAAAACACAAAAAATATAATTGATTCTTCTTATAAATTTTCATTTTTTTTTAGGTCATTCACTGGGAATCATCATTGATGATTCCATCAACTGCAAATCTTTCTCCCGAGGGAAGAGATTTAATTTTGAAACTTTGTACAGGAGCAGATAGAAGATTAGGAAAAAACGCCAGTGAAGTAAAAGCACATCCATTTTTTAGGAATGTGGATTTTGAAAATGGAGTAAGACAACAAGAACCTCCACATAAACCCTATATAAAATATTCCACAGATACTTCGAATTTTGATCCTGTGGACCCAGAAAGAAAAAGGAATTCTGGATCCTCGGGTTCAGATGAACGTGGAGACGATAGTAGAGGATTTCATGGATTTTCTGAGTTTAATTTTCGAAGGTTTTTTGATGATGGAGGTGCCCCCCCCAACTTTTTTCTTTTGTCATTTGTAATATTATTATTATGGGAGAGAAAATTCCTCCATATTCTTAAGTAAAATGACCTCCTGGATCCAAATATGACCTTCGTTTTCCAGCAAAAAGTTAAAAAACATTAACATTTGGATCCAGGGGGGGGGGGATGTGGGGGAGGATTTTGTCCCTTAAAATGCAAAAAATTCAATAAAAACGATCAATTTTTTCTGATTTTTTCACAATTTTTTCACTGATTTTCTACATATTCCAGCTGACAGACCCACCTCACCCTTCCGTGAATATCCCTCAACTAAAAAAAAATATATTTTAGAGCTCAACAATTTTTTAAAATATGTAAACTAAAGAAAAATCTGGTGTGACTGGCGCACAGCACACAACTTTCTCTTACCTTCGGTAATCGAAAGTTGTGTACTGTGCTTGTCACACCAGATTTTTTGTGTCGACATGTATTTAGTTCCCGACAGTACGGAACATATGAATTCAGATGTAAAATTTATAAGTATGGGAAAATATTTATATTTTGTTACCATGGCAACCATTTCTCCTATCTTCCTTATGAAATACAAGAGTAAAGTGGTCTTCAGAAGATTTCAATCGCAAAATGAGAATATACATTTTAAAGAGCATCTAAAAAATAATTGATTTTTGAATTTTAAAAAAAATCGTTGGAGCAAATTTTGAGAAAATCGAAAAAAACTGAAAAAGTACATCAGTAAAGCACAGGTAATCTTTGGCCGATTTTGATTAAAAGCTTATTTTTCCGGTCCCGGGGGTGTTTAACTTAAATATAAAATTTCAACCTCGTAGCTCAATTCCTTCATGCTTAAAATTGAACACACACCCACCCACCCACAGACAGACCATGTCCCGAAAACCACTTTTTTGGATTCAGGGGACCTCAAAACGTGAAGATCCATCAAAATCTCGACATCGAATTTTTGACATGAATCCAATACTTTCTCTCTATATATATATTACATATATACATAGGTAAGAGAAAGTAAAAATTAAGGTATCATTTTTAAAAGAGAACTGGGAAAAAATAAAAAATCTATGACTTAATAATGAAATAGAAAAAATTAATTGCAAATTAATTTCACGAAAGATATTGTGATTTTATTTAAAATTTTCACTTGAATAATTAATATAAGCTTCAAGGGTGGTTCTATGAACTCCCCCTCGAATGTCTCTGTTATATTAGCCCGTTTGGGTCAAGATCTATGGAAAGAAAAAATATTTTCATTCAATGTTTGAAGAAAAATAGTGATAATAAAAAAACCTCCATGTCTTAAAATGGAAAATGAAAGATGCAAGCAAAAGAAAGAAAAATAACTGCATTTATAATCCAACTTTCAATAAATCATACAACATGTACGCTTATCTTCAAGTTAAAATTTATTTTAAGACTATTTTTTAAATTTTTTAAATCCGGCTCACTTGAAGAGCTTTATTAAGTCATTGAATTAAAAAAAAAAAAAAAAAACTCTAATTAGGTTTATTAGTTTCACTTGACATGGTAAAAAGTGCAAAACTGCCCAGGCATGCTATCTAGGTCAAAAAGAGCAAACGTACTCAAACTGCCTAGAGAAAAAAGTGCAACTTTTGCTATGTGTTCGATTGAAATCATGAACTTGCAAAATTTATTAACCTAACCAAACCTTCAAACAAGGGCGGATCCAGAGGTGTTTCTCGGGGGGGGGTAATCTGGTGTGACAGTTCGCACAGCACACAAATTTTTCTTAATTTAGGTAATTTAAAGGCGCATTCTGTACTTGTTTGTCAGAATATAAATACCATTGAGTCAAATTATGCAGCAAAATCTTATTTTCTGCCCCGGCACAACTTGAAACGAACAGAATGCAAGTTATGCTAGCGTGCTAAAAATTAAACGAACAGAAGGGCAAAATGTGTAAATTATACTGCAATGACAAGCGAAACGAACAAATCTATTAATTGATTACGAATCTAATAATTGTTATTATTATAAATAAAAAGCATTTTGGGATTAATTGTAGTTTATTGTACTGAGGATGATTCAATACCATTGGAATCGAAATATCTACAAATAAACGGATAATACGCAAAAGTATTCATTTTTTGGCCGACGTCCTTTTAATATAATTGATCATCCTTACGGCCATCTACTAACAATCTTATTAATAATTTTTATTTAAATGAAAAAAATTGTAACTGTTTGGGAGCGAATGAAGGAATAATTAAGTAAATGCGACAGTTAATAGAATTAACAAAACATAGTATTTATTATTATAATTTCCAAATACAATTTTTAAAATATTGAAATTAGTAAGGAATGAATTTTGGAACGTTTCGGAAACGGCTTCACGGGTACCTGAAACAATAGTAAAATAAGACGTATTGCTTATATAAGCTTATATCAAAAAAATTATTTTTTGACCCTTTGAGTAAGGGGTAGTTTACCCCATGTATATATTTTGTAGAAATAAATGACATTTTTGTAACGAGTGACCTTTAAAATGTATATAAAGACATATTGCTTGTAATTATCAAAAAAATAAAAAATATTTTTTTGCCCCCTTCAGTAAGGGGTAGTTCTCCCCAGGTATGTTTTTTGTAAAAATAAATGTCATTTTTGTAAAACGCATATTTTTTTTGGTTTTTTGACATAAGTTTTATTTTATATTTCACACATCATAAGTTTTTTTCAACTTTGTCAAGGGGTAATTTCAACCCCTTTCGGTAAAATATGAAAATATTGAAGGGTATAGAAGAACATATGATTCTGTATGTATAGTTTTAATTTTGTAAAAATCCGCCCATATAATTTTGGGCGCTTTTTTTTTCGATTTCAGCCCACTGTGTGTTGTCACGTTAAAAAGCCACCGGCTGTGTAAAAGACACAGCCAACACCAATTTTTTTACGCTGGTGTTATTACTTTACTTTTTAACACCCAATCAGTGGCGGATCCAGAGGAGTTTCTCGGGGGGGGGGGGGGGGGGTAATCTGGTGTGACTGGTCGCACAGCAGGACACAATTTTTTCTTATTATCGGTAATTTAAAGATGCATTCTGTAGTTGTTTACGAGAATATATATAGAAATCAAATTTTCAAGGATTAGTTTCTAAAATTCTATATTATTTATGATGAACGTCTGTTTTTAGAGAAGAGAACAGCAAATGTGTTTAGCGAACACATCATTGTTTTGGCTCAGGGCCATCATCAGAATCATATTCCAGTGAAAAATATAAATTATACAAAAATAATGTGTAATTCTGAGTAATTTAGTATACACTAGCCGCGTCGCCCGCCTTCGGCGGGCTTCGCTCCTAGCCGGGAGGCTTCGCCCCTGGACCCCCCTCCAGCTGGCTCAGGCCCGCCTGCTGCGGACCCTCGCCTTTTCTTAATTATGAGAACCCGTGGAGCCCGTCTTTGCATCTAGATAGGGGGCTTCGCCCCCCGGGACCCCCCCATCATTTGGCTCTGGCCCGCCTGCGGCGGACCCTCGCCTTTTCTTCTTAATTATGAAAAGAAAATTATTATTATTCGATTGCAATTCAGTGCCTGCTTGAGAATTTGTTTACATTCATGGAATACACAAATGAAATGAATACATAAATATTTCCCTATACATTTCCTATGGGAGAAATTGTAACTTTAAAAATTAATAACTCAAAAAGTTATGGGAATTTCGGGATGGAAATAATTTTCCTGTAATCCCGAGAAGGTCTTCTTTATGCATAAAAAATTTCATTTCAAAATTCCAACGGGAAGTTGCCTAAATAGAGCGTGACAGACAGACGGACACTCCGCAATTATTATATATAGATAATTATAAATCGATCATTCTTTTAATGTGATTACGAGACACACTTTGTAAATCAATAGGCCTAGTAGATAACAAAACCATATTAATGCTCTAGCAAAGAAAGATTTTGTTTAGTTCTTTGAAATCTGACCCTCCATCAGCCCTTCTCACTTAGGAAAGAAGATTTATAGATCAGACGGAACAATTTATTTATTAATTTATTCAAATTAAAATGTACATAGAGCCCGATGTCTCCTCATAGTGTACAAGTTTTATTGTAGAAAAAGAAATAGTAAGCCAACCCACGGCCATCGACACAAAAAGCATCAAACCCGTCCACTGATCAAGATTTGAAGCTTTTTTTTAAAGGGGGGGGGAAGGGGGGACGACCCATAAAAAACAAAAAGACAAAGAGAGCGAGGAAAAAAAAAAAAAAAAAAGGAAAAGAAAAGGGGAAACCCAACAGGGGGAAACGGGAAAAGGGCCTTTTAAAGTTAAAATTAAAAGTTAAAAAGTTTAGGGTTTGGGGGAAGATAGACGGAGGGAGCTTGTTCCAGCTTCACGCAGGTGTTATAAAAAAATAACTGAGAATGAAATTGAGAAGGATAATAAACAAAATCGTTAATCACCTGTTCTTCATCCATATCAAGATATCTTTCCAGATTGTATTCCACTTTAGGCAGAGGATCATTTAATAATTTATTTGTTATTTTTGCAATCTCCGGGAAATAATGATTCCGAAGATTGTCTAATTCCCAAAAATAACTGCCAAGGGCATTGGAATCATACGGATTAGAACAATCAAAGATGTAAGGATCTTTTTCTAAAAAAAAGAAAAATATAACTTTAATTATATCACAAAATGAAGGTGGCTGTAAAAATACGGAAAGGAAATATTTACCAATATCGGGGGCGCTCGGAGGAGCAATAAGCATTTTTTTTAATCCTGGATGACGTATCATCAAATTTGTAATAAATAACAATAATATTAAACTATCTAAAGTTGGAACAACTAAAGATAAGCGGGCAAATTTTTTCGCAAAGGCCGCAACTAGCTGTTCAGGTAAATGCCTAAAAATTAAATTTAAACAATTATATTCTTGAGCAATAGCTTGCCCTCGGGCTTGGCGTATTTGGTAGCGCGCCTGCCTTGTATACCAAGGGTCGAAGGCTTGGATCCCAGGCAGTCCGATGATTTTATTTAAGCCATTTGGATACCAAATGCCTGGACCCCCAATTGATATTTTTACAAATAACGGGTATCGTTTAAAGTCTTAAAGCCTAAGTTGCCGAAAAGACTGGACGGATGGAAAAAAGTGTGAGGTTTTTTTGTGTTTTTTATAAAGAAAAAGAAAACTTACGATGAACTTAGAAATATATCCGTTAAATGAAACAATCTTGATTTAAACTTCGTATGGAAAATATCTTGATTAAACATTGTGTAGATTTTATTGTAAATTTGAGGATATTCTCTGAAAACAAAAAAAAAAAATTCAGTATATTTAAACATTTTTTTTTTTTAATTCAAATCTTTTTGAAAAATATATTGTAGTCAGGGTTGCCAGACATCCCGATATGAGCGGGAAAGTCCCCAGCTATATGATTAAATCCTGATCTGTATATAAAAATCCCGGGAAGTCGACTCAGTATATTTAATTTTTTGTATTACAATAAATTCACAAAAAGAATATTCTATTTTATGTAAAAAATTAGATTTGCATTGCTCGATCAGAAATTTTAAAAATCTGGTGTGACTGGCGCACAGCACACAACTTTCTCTTACCTTCGGTAATCGAAAGTTGTGTACTGTGCTTGTCACACCAGATTTTTTGTGTCGACATGTATTTAGTTTCCGACAGTAGGGTACAATTGAATTCAAGATGTAAAATTTTTTTTTTTTTTTTTTTTTTTTTATAAAAAAAACATTCACACTTTTTTTTCTCATTCACACTCACACTCACACACACATTCACACAGTCTTTTCGGCAACTTAGGCCATTTAAGACTTTGACGATAACCGTTGTAAGTATAATATATATATTGTGGGTTGAGGCATTTCTATTTAAGCCATCTGGTATCCAAATGGCTTAAATAAAATCATCGGACTGCCGGAGTAGTGTTTTAAGGCTATGTCCAAATTTAGAATTTCTCGATCTTTTTTTTTTCCTGGAATGTAGAAGCTACTGAAGTTGTCTCTCAACACACCTGTTAATATCATCAACATTTTAAAAGGATTAACATCACTTGAAGTTGTACAAATTGATGATTGGTCAACATTTTCTCCTCTCATTGATCTCGACGAATTAATTTTTGCATTTAATACAATTAAAATTCTACATATTTATGATGAATGTAATTTCACTCAAAACTGCATAGAACAAATCATCAGACGATGTCATTTTTTAAAAGAACTCCTCTTGCCTTTAGAGAATAAATTCAGAATCAATGATGTCGAGATGTTTATTAAAAATTATAATTATATAAAGATAATAAATTCAGAAGCTTTTCATAGAATATATATATATATATATATATATATATATATATATATATATATTAGGGTGCCACTTATTATAAGAGGTCAAAATTATTTTTTCAAATTTTGACAAGTGCCGGGCGGAATTTTGTTCCTTTGAATGTTAAAAGGTTGTCAGCCAAATTTGAGCTAAATTGAAGGGTGTTAACACGTGGCGCTCGTCTCTTAAAGTTTTCAGTGATCACCCTCTTAAGGAATATTGAGTTTCTATTAAGTGATTTTTTAAATTTTACTGTATATTATATTAAAACTAGTAACTTTCTTTATTAAAGTGATCATAGGTTTCAAAACGGGGGGAGGGGATGTGCCCTTGCCCCTCTGGGGACAGAGGGAGGGGGGGGGGCAAGCAGAAATCATATATTTATTAATGAATAAGAAAAACAACCAAAACCAAAACAAAATCATTTTTTTTATTTTTAGCTTTATTAAGTATCAATGTCGACGTTTCTGCCGATTTTTCTGACCTTCTTCAGGACTTACCGTATACAATGTTTACTTCGAGCTTAAAGGAGGCTCTTGGCAACTCCTAACATATTATTAGTGTGAACATTCGTCGTTGACAAGAGCCTCCTTTAAGCTCGAAGTAAACATTGTATATGTCTTGAAGAAGACCAAAAAAATCTGCCGAAACATCGACATTGATACTTAATAAAGCTAAAAATAAAAAAATTTCTTTTGTTTTGCTTTTGGCTGCCTTTTCTCTTATTCATTAATCATAAGTCACATTCAGCCACTGTTCTTTGCAATTTATTAAAAAACAAACCAAATTTTAATAATTCTCTATTTATTTTATTGGCCAATATTAAGACGTGGCGCTCTTGCCCTATTTTTTTTAAATATCATAACTTATAGCGATTGAAATCACTTTTTTCGTTTTGGGTAATAATATATATGCTTGTAATTTTATTTTAATGTTGACTAGCCATAATTTGAAAATTTAAATACTAAATATCTTTTTTACATAGGCATAACTTAAATATAAACGAACATTATAATGAAAAGTTACATATTCTACGTGAATGTTTTTTGTAAGACTTCTCTTGTCGGCCTAGGATATTTTGGCGGGTATTCTTGGACTGTCTGTAACAAATAAAAACACAAATGTATTTAGAAGGTTATTAATCATGCCAATTTCGGAAAATATAAAATGTAGCCTAAGTCATATGCACTAAAAATTGCTTTTGATCCTCATCCAGTGTAATTTTATTGTTGAAATCCTCTATTAGTTTGATACCCCTTTCTGTCGGATCATTTACAACCTTCAGTTCTTTCAAGAGATGTTTTCCTTTTTGGTATCCTAGAGAAGTAATCCATTTTGATGGGTGAAAATGCAAAAAATTTCCTATTTCACATGTACGTAATAAATTTAGAGAATTTTTACTTGCTAATTTTAGCAAAATTTCTTCATTAGAACTTTGTAAAAATTGGGAATTTCTTAAAATCGCCTATCTTTTCACCTTGTTGTTCGTAATCTACATCCATTTCCGCTAATAATTTTTTGAGCTATGTTTAATTTGGTGTCCTCTGTAATTGAATCTGTAATTAGGAAAACATCTCTTGAAAGAACTGAAGGTTGTGAATGATCCGACAGAAAGGGGTATCAAACTAATAGAGGATTTCAACGATAAAATTACACTGGATGAGGATCAAAAGCAATTTTTAGTGCAGGTGACTTAGGCTACATTTTATATTTTCCGAAATTGGCATGATTAATAACCTTCTAAATACATTTGTGTTTTTATTTGTTACAGACAGTCCAAGAATACCCGCGAAAATATCCTAGGCCGACAAGAGAAGTCTTACAAAAAACATTCACTTAGAATATGTAAATTTTCATTATAATGTTCGTTTATATTTAAGTTATGCCTATGTAAAAAAGATATTTAGTATTTAAATTTTCAAATTATGGCTAGTCAACATTAAAATAAAATTACAAGCACATATATTATTACCCAAAAACGAAAAAAGTGATTTTAATGATATTTAAAAAAATAGGGCAAGAGCGC
>JAKCPI010015204.1:0-12723 GCA_023213315.1 Euborellia annulipes | reverse complement strand
AAATTGATTCTGTCGACGTTTCGGAGCACCCGTCTTGAGGAAGAGCGCGACGGGCGCTCGAAACGTACTCTAACTTAAATATGTAAAATTAAAACCTCGCAGCTTATTTCTAGTACTTTACTCATTTACTTTTGCAATTTTTTTTCCTTTCTTTTTTATGAAGTACAAGAGTAAAGTGTGCTTCAAAATATTTTGAGGGCAAAATGAGAATATACATTTTAAAATTAATTGATTTATGAAATTAATTAGAGCATATTTTGGGAAAATCGAAAAAAAATTGCAAAAGTAAATGAGTAAAGTACTAGGAAATAAGCTGCGAGGTTTTAATTTTATATTTAAGTTAAGAGTACGTTTCGAGCGCCCGTCGCGCTCTTCCTCAGGGCGGGTGCTCGAAACGTCGACAGAATCAATTTGTTTTTTATTTTCCTTGGCTGACTCCATTAATCTATTAAGGTGCGCGTCTCGGGGTGCTAATTTTGGGAGTTTCCAGCGGCCACAATTTTGAAGCTATCGACCTCAAATTTTTTTTTTTAATTAAAGCTATTTAAAATATCTACAACTTATAGAAGCCCTTTTTTTGATTTTCGAAAAAAAAATTTTTTTTAGATTAATCGCATTAAATAAAAGATATTTTAAAAAAAAAAGGAGCTCTATAAGTTGTAGATAATTAAATTAGTAATCATTGTGTTAAAGAATAATTAATTTTTTGCCTTTAATTAATTAGCTGGAAAGTCTAGAATGAAATGCAACAAGCTACGTGTATTCCTATGGGGAACACTAACGCCATCTCTTGCCGCCTCGAGTAACTCGGTGTTCTAACCGTTTTTCGAGACGCGCACCTTAATGTATTAAAAATAAATTTTCAACCTTGTACCTCTTTTCGTTTTATTTTGTACGCTCACAGAACTGCGGAACCCATTTTTTAGGACCCAGGGATTTTCAAAATATCGACATGCAATACTTTATTTTCTCCATAACTTATATTAACATACAGGCTGTATTTATGTAAAAAAGTAAAAAAATGTAAGTTTGTTATAATTCACGATCATAATACTTATTATTAGCATATATAATAAGAAAGAAAAGTAAAATTCACTTTTATTTATTTTTTTATTTATTTAAGGTCTTTTTCGGCATCGGAGGCCATTTAGGCCGTCTCTATTTATTCAATATAATGGTAGCCAATTAAATTGAAATACAATTTTTGTCACATGAGACGGGATGGGAACCCGCGACCCTTGGTACAGATCCTTGGGCCAGCAGGCTAACCACAGCACCCTTCTCTTTTATATATAGAAATACGGAAAAGAGGAAAAAAACTCGAAATCAAGTCAACAATAGAAGAGAGCGCAAGCAGCCAGGGCAAGAATTTGCTAATTAAATTACAATTTCGACAGAGCCTGTAGGCTGAGTTGGTTGCCGCCCACGCCTATTGTGGTCTTTCACAGTTAGGTCATTCAAAATTTCAATTTTAGAATATCGCTTTTGATAATATCAAATGTCGATGGTCATCTATTTATAAATTGAAGCAAAAAGAGATTTTAACTTCCTCTAGTTAAAAATGGCGGCTCTCATTAGATTATTGTAAAAAAAATCTTTTAATAGGTTTTATTATATTTTTAGATAAGTTTTAAAAATACCACCAAGAGGATTAACTAATTAATAAAAGAGAGAATCGGGGAAGAATATTATACTAATATGATTTTTATATTTAGACCTCCAAATTGGGGGATTTCGGAGTCAATAAACAAAAGAGGAGAAATTCTAATAATGCCCCTCTATTCTGAGGATAAGCAATTTGGAAAACTAATTCACCGCAATATCATTGAATGCAAGAGCATATCAGATTAAGCTAAGTGGTCCTATTATTAATTAATCATCGGAGCCCTTCGCCGAAGATCAATCAAGCCCATCTATCAATCATTTGACTAACATTGGATGCGGGAACTATGTTAGTATTGTATTATTTCAGGTATATAATTATTTAACAAAATAAAAGAATTAAACATAACTAATGAGATTCGATAATAAATTGCCTCCCCTCTCATGAAAAAGTGATTAAATTTACTAAATATATGATAATAAGTTAAAATCAAAATGTGCTCCTGATTAAACAATTATACTATATTTGCATCTCGATATTTAAAGTTTAACAAAATAAAGAAGGATTTGAATAATTGAGCAATGTAGATTTTTGTTTATGGAATATAAAATTCCCGCAGGATACGATCCCAGGAGAAGCACAATTTTATTCCCTCAACTCCCCTCTGGAAACTCATCGTTTGTTATGTTCCCTCACCCTTTGAATCCGAGAGGGTGGTTTGGCTGATCTGCCACCAGGAGCGCTGGTCATCTCCCGATAGGGGATGAGGAGGGAGAACAGGTCGCGCGACGAAACTAGCATCATTATCAACTATTCGATATTCCATGAACAACGATTCACCAGCAAACTCTTCTACTTTACTGCTCATTATAATCATTAAAATTTGTCTAATTCTTTTTCGTAAACCTTTTTTTTTTGTGATAAATACATGTAGGTATTCCACATATCCTGTTTTCCACATCCATATATCTTGTTTTTATTGAGTTTATGCCCTTGGCCAGCTGACAACTGAAGATTTCACGTGAAGGGACTACCGCTCGACTCAAATGGTGGAATTTCGCTACACGTTAATAATTAAGACCTTTGTCTACAATCCTGAACAAAATATTATAATAAACAGTTGAGGGAAAAAAGAAAAATTAAATTGGGTATAAGAGGATAAAGATACATCATGGATACAAAAAAAAAAAAAAAAATATTAAAGAATTATATATATTATGTGTTGGTCCATGAAGTAATTATGAAAAACATATAACCAAGTATTTATTAATTTAAATAAGCGAAAAATGTAGGTACCGCCGGGAGTCGCACCACGAATCTGTCGATTTACGCTCAACATGCCCTACTACTGGACCACAGTACCGCACTCGCTTATTTAAATTATGATAAAAAAATATTATTTGGAAAATTAAAAGCAGTACTCCCATCTCATATTCCATAAATCTCTAAAGCAAGTACGAAAAAAGGTACGAGATTGAAATTTTATATTTTAGTTAAGTTGTGTGCTGTGCTACCTCTCCCACCAGATTTTTTTTTTGTAATTTCGTAATACTATACAAAATGATGTGTGAAGTAAGGTAAACCAAGTTATAATATAATATGAAATGATTTTGCAGATATACTACTAGATAACTAAAACGTTTCAGATAACAGGAATGAGAGTACGAGGCCTACCTAGGTATGCTAGAAATTTGAACTAATTGAGAAATAAGAACCCGATTGTTTGAGTCTTTTGTTTTGTTCCTTTTTACTTCTTTCTATAAGGATATCAAATTTAATTTATGATTTCTATATAGAAAGAAAAAAAAACAGCCAAAGAATGAGCTTCTATGTAAATGCAAGCAAAACGTTTCGGTTTGAATGAAAGCGCCAATTATTAAGATCGTTGCAGTAAAGTAAAAGCCTAGCGCAGCGAAAACCTCGGCTGGGCCAGCTTGTAGAACGTCCCTCGGTGCCATCATTATTTAATTATGTATTTATACAATAAACCCCTAAATGGCCTCAAAAGCCGTGATGAAAAAAAATAAATAAAAAAAAATACAATTTACCCAGCAGAAAGGTCTGGCAAAAGTGAAAATAGAATTTCAGAAATGGAGACGTTGTTATGGATTAACAATACTCAAGTCTATTCTCTAACCAAAAACTTTAACTTTTAACAGCTGAAATCAGCGTTAATTCATTTTAATATCTCCATGCCTCAAAGTAAAAACTTTAACATCAAAGCGTTAAAATTTAGTCAAAAGTGTTAAAAATTAATGTCATGACGAGGAGGAGCCTTTAATATTTTAACGCCGGGTTTAATGCATAAAAGTGGCGTCTTTATCCAAAAATTAAGGCTATGATTTTGATAGCTCTGAAATAAAAGCCGCTGTTAAAACTTGGCTTAGAGAAGAGCATTTTTTAACGCTGGTGTTATTACTTTACTTTTTAACACTCTTTTTAAGGCTGTTTTTATAGAATAGTCCTGATAAAGGGTTTAAATAATTTATCCTATTTCATTGAGGAAATAAATTAAATAAGGCATTTAACCCTCTCTCGGTCTATTCTCTAAAAAAAGGCGTTAAAATTTATAATAAACAAATGGGTGTTAAAAAGTAATGTAGAAACAATCAGCGTTAAAAGTGCTATTCTCTAAACAAAGTTTTAACAGCGACGTTAACATGTTGCTTTTATTTCAAAGCTATCAAAATCATAAGCTTACTTTTTAGGTTAAGGACGCCATGTTTATTTTAAACACGACGTTAAAATATTAAAGGCACCCCTAGAGATGGCATTAGCTTTTAACACTATTTACTAAATGTTAACGCTTTGGCTTTATATTTTTGTTTACAGAATGGCTGGCTATTTGAGGCAAGTAAGTGATTTTGAATAGCATTTTTTAACGCTTGTTTCAACAAACGTGATAGAGACTTATCCTGTGACTGCTGAATAATTTGTTTATTTATTTATTTATTTATTTCAAAATGACGTCTTGGGTGAAAATTACTCACTAAACATTCTTCTTATGTGTAATATATATTTTCTCCAAATAACAGATAGTTGTACGGATTTCTAACGCCTCCAAAGTCGGAACATTAGGGCTTTGATGCTTGCGATCATCAAAATGTCATATATTGACCTGCATGCATCCGCTTTACGATAAAGCCCCAGAGTTCGTTTTTTTAACTGCCTCTATTTCTTTCCTTTAAAAAAAAAAAGAGAATTTTTCTCTCTTCTTTAGTTAGAATTGAGAGACAAGTTGACATTTTTCACAGGATTGAAAAATTTTTGAATGTCATCAATATTCCAATCAATCTAAGAAATATATTTAGACGAGTATAATAGAAAAGAGAAAAATTTTCTCTGTCAAATTTGATTTAGTTGATTTCATTTATCTCGTCAAATGGAACAAAAGATTTCAGGTTCGAATCTCTGCCAAGTCTAAAAAAAAAAATTCCACTTTTACTTAATAAGAATAGAGTAGCTTTCAATTTATTTGAATATTATTCTATCATATCACGAGCCTCTTTTATCATTCTTGAAGTTTATTTAAATTATACTAATCAATAAATACAAAAATCCCTTTTTTTATCCCTGGAGATTTATTAAAGGAAAGGGATAAAGGAAATCGAATTGTAATATTCGTTAAATTTTCTACCAGCGATCAATTATAATATTTTTGTCATTAGAATTGTAATGTTATAATCAATTCTCTACTGGTGGTATCTAGACATAGATGGGCTGATGACTGGATAAACTTCATAATTTAAGAGTCGGTGGATTTATTCCAACTGATTTGTAGCCAATTCAATGAGAATAACTTTTTGTCTCACGAGACGCAATGCTAAAATCGGCCCCTAGCATAAGAGAACAGCAAAAATATAAATTTTTTTTTTTACACGCATGCTGTTCGTTCCTTTTGCCAGTGCAAAAAACTTAACCTCCTTTAGCTTAGACTCATTATTGGAGTTTAGGCTTTCACATTTGTTATTATTAACAAAAGAATTTGATTGTCCGTTTAACTGGAGTTTATTTGTAAAAATTACAATGTTTCACTCATTGTGTGGTTTCTTCAGGTACAATTCAGTTAAGATTACAAATATTGTTACATCTGTGACAATCTCATCTGAATTAGTTGAGAAAAACAAGATGGTTGGCGCATCTCGATGTGCACGCCATCTGCATTGCATGACCGATGTAGAGGCGCTGCGATCGGTCATGCAATGCAGATGGCGTGCACATCGAGATGCGGCAACCATCTTGTTTTTCTCAACTAATTCAGATGAGATTGTCACAGATGTAACAATATTTGTAATCTTAACTGAATTGTACCTGAAGAAACCAGAGAAAGAGTGAAGAAAGCAAACGGTATAAATAAATAGGTGGGGGCTGAGAGCCCTTGTTTAGTCCATTCAAAAACAAAATGTATTTAAAATATAGGGTAAGAGAAAGTAAAAATACATCTTATTTATTTATTTTTTCTCTTTAGATCACAGGTATCAATAAATGGAACCTGTTAGGCATTAGTGTGTCAAGTGCCAAAAAATTAAAAATTGAGTTAAGCAAGGAATATTGTTTCTGTAATTAATAGTATTTTTATGAAATATGTCCTAAAAAAATTTATATTTAATGTTACTTGCACAATTGACAAAAAAAATTATATAGGCCTATAGGCCTAATCTAATCAAAAAATTGTACAAAACATGAAAAGTTTTTAAGAAATTTACCACAAGCTAGTTATACATAGAAAATTTACATTAATTTAAGCATAAATTAATGTTATGTGATATTTCATTTTTTTTTTTTTTTTTTTAAATGGACTTACACCACTTTCAAAATAAACGGTCCATATATGCCTGAATCCTCTTATATAATATATTTAAATAATGAGTATCGTTAAAGTCTATATGGCCTAAGATGCCGAAAAGACAAAAACAAAAATAACGTCCCACAGGAGTATATTGTATTTTTACAATAAAGCCAAGATTTTAAGTATGAGTGTCTTCAAGAATAGAATACTGGATAAAAAAAATAGGTGAGCTAATGAATTGAAATAAATGAAGATTTGCAATGGTCGTTTGTCCTAAAATCAGTAAAATTAATAAATTTGAAATATTTTGTCTTAACAATTCGTTAGTAAATATTTTATATTTTCTCACATGGGCGTTTCATACTTTGTGTTAAATAGGAAATGGAGATTTTTGCCTCTCTAAGCCTACTTTTGTACAATGCACAGTAGAAAGAGAAAGAGAGGAAGTTAACCCCTTTAGTTAGAAGTTCGTCAAATTACACGAAACACAAACGGAAAGACCCCGCATTCGCAATTCGCCTCCGCAAAATATGGAGTCGGTCCTGTCTGTTTAATTTCATATAATATAGAGACTATGACAAGTACCGCGTGGTTTGTTGCCACAATAGAGACAACCGCCCCTATGAAATCAACTTATTTAACTTTATTTTTATTACTATTTGATGAAATGCTAATCCCTGTTTCAAGTCAATGTCATCGCTTTTGATTTTGAGCTTAAAGATGAAAGGCACTTAGCTTTAATCACTCAATTAAAAGCTAAGGAATAAATAATAATATCAATTTCACTATCAAATCTTATCGCTAATTCTCTAATTTTTGACATTTATTAATTAGTTTCTCTTATCTCTATATATGCTAATATATGGACCCTGTTATGCAAATGTGTGTCAAAGGCCAGACATCTAGTTTTGAGAAAATCAACATTAAAGTTTTTCTGATTTAAATTGTTTTGATTAGATTATATATCATTTTTTTTGTCAATTGTGCAAGTAAATACTGTAATTATGGCAGAAATTCATAAATTATCTCTAAAAATACGACTAATTTAGAGAAAAACAATAAAATATAAAAAATTATTTTTGCAAAATTCTTTAAGTCCAATATTATATTTGTAAAAATGCTTCAAAGTCTCTTCAAAAATTAAAACTGAGATATTATTAAAGTTCTTTTGTGGTTATATTTAATACTAGTAAGCTTACAGTAATTACATTAATAAATTTTAAATAGTATTAATATATTAAAATTAAATACAAAGTATTAACAAAATTTTCTCATCAATTAATTCCTGAATGGAAGTGAACATGGCAACAGTAAATCAAAGTTATAATGAAATTGACTTAATATTATTTATTTTGTTGTCTTTTCGAAATCGCACTGATCCTCATCTTCATTATCAGGAATAATTTCTAAAAATTAAATTAAATTATATTTTGACATCTACGGATTTGAAATAAATAAAATTAATATTTTCTTGAGTTTATATTAAATATACAAATTAAACACTAGGTTATTTGTTTCAAAGGTTTTATTAATTAAAAATTAACACTTGATACGTATTTCGACAATTCCTTGTCATCATCAGAAGTGATTGCATTCTAATATTTAGAACAGGTTTTCTCCAAGAAGAAATAAAAATGTTCCACTATTTTTGACGCGCAGTGTAGTTCAAACAAGATCGAATTTAATATTCCCTAATTTGTAACAACCAGAGATTTTCATATCATATTTAATTAACTATTCTATAGCTATACTGTATATGCCATCAATAGGGTTTTTCTTTTATGTATCCTTACATATTAACATAGGCTATAATTCGTTTATAAATTATCCATTTAACTAACGGAAGGAGTTTGATTCCTAGGGGAAGTTGGCTTTTCTTCCATTTATTCTATTAAGCCATTCTATTCTAAAATCAAATCATTAGTTATATATTCCCTCCAAGTTGATTCATTATAATTAAAATAAAATAAAAAGAAAAAGGAGAAACAAAGGGAGGCCCCCGGGGCCTATAGACCCTAACAGGCAGTGAGCCAAGTCCTCGAGCGCCATTAGCTTGAGCTCAGTTCAAGTGCTTCAAGTTCTCTCAGGCCAAGGAGGCAATGTCCGCAAACGAGCAAACTCACTTATCCCCTTGCAGATTTACAAATTAAATATATACTAGGTACTAAGCAATTCCCTCGATAGTACAACACCAACGAACAAAATTATTATTGTTTAAAATAAAAAAAAAAAATAAAAAACATGTTCTTTTTTATTTTCTCGTATACAAAGTAGAGAAAGTATTGTAAATTCGATCTCGTGATTCTTCACCTCTCTGGGGCAAAAAAATACATTTTTTTTTGAAATTATGTCTGTGCGTGTGCGTGTGTGGGAGGGGGGTGGTACTAATCCCGTATGTTTTAGCCAACGATAATTTATTTATTCACTTTTAATTTTAAATCACCAGGAAAGTAGTAAATGAGTATATAGGGGCTAGAATATACATTTATATATATTAAATAATAAAGACAATGTGGAGGAAGGCCGTAATACAGATTGAAGACGAAATAAAACAAGACTTCCATCGGCCCGAATTATTTATTTTTCTCGTGAAAATTTTTTGACTTTTTTTTTTTAGCATACGAGTCTCATCGCATCTTTTCCAACGCAAGTTTCCCGAAAACAATCGATTGTGAAAAATAATTGAAATAATCGTTTAATAGATTTTTTTTTTAATAATAGATTATATTTTAAGGAAATAATCGATGAATAATCGATTATTTTGAGCAGCCCAAGCCACTAAGACAAGAAGTGAGACCTCTATCTCTATTCTAAGGGAAGGCGGACCGCCCAACCACGGGACAGAGCGGCAGCGCCAACAGCAGCCCCGCAGCCGCGGGGCCGCCGCGTCGCCGTCGCGGCGGCAGGGCAGCCCCCCCGTTCTTTTGGTCGGGCTGGGGCGGGGGGGGCGTTATAAAAAAAAAAAAAAAAAAACGAAGACGGGAACCAAAAAAAAAAAAAAAATATTAATAGAGGATAAATTTTTTAAAAGAAAGAAAAGGGGGGCGTTTTTGTTTGCGGACGCCGACAGGGAACCCAGCAGCGCGACCCTGGCGCGGCTGGAGTGACGCTATTGACGCTGCCGCTCTGTCGCGTTGCTCGGAATTTCACCTTAAGATCCAGAGCGAATGATTTATATGTTTACAAATCTTTTGAGTCAATTATGTTTATTTATTAAATTATACATGTGTCAGCTGCACTGTTTTACTTTCTTTTTTTTTCCTACATTCAGAACACAAGCCACCCACAAACAGACGTCCTTTTGACGAGCAGGGTTTTTGTCTTTTTTTTAATTTCACGTTTTAAACCAATGTTTGAAGAATTAAAAAGAAGCAAAAAAAAAAAAAAAAAAAAAAAAAGTAAAAACATTAGGTCTTTTGTGCTGGGGGAGAGTATTAAAATATTTTTTCTATTCTGAGAATTCGCTCGGTGGTTATTTTTGGTTCGTGTTTAGCAAAAGGGTTGTTACTTTCTGATAAGCGTGAATTTTTTTTTCGCATGCAATTCATCTCTGATTATGCAATGTTTACATAATAATATACATAGTATTATTAAAACATGAAGATCATTAAATTAGCCGGATTAAAAATAATAAGCATAATGAATTTAACAAATTCATGGTGATCGTGTATTTAAATAAGACGAGAGATTGAAGGCAAAATATCTAAAATAAATAATAATAATAATAATATAATAATAAATCGTCTTTATTAAAAATAGACATTTACATGCATATTTTATATGCGTTTTTTTTTTTTACAAAATTTGTTAAAAAATTTTAGACAGATCCATGGTCATCTTGACCGTCTGGAGGAGTTGCTCAGATATAAAAGTACAAGATCATTAGTTAATAATTAAAAATTAATCTTAATATACACGTATAAGGATGGATTACATCATCGGCAATCACTCACTATTGTACTCTGATATTAGCCAGTACCTATATGTCCATGCAGCTTTGCAGTACTTAACCAAATTTATGATATCTCGACCATTTAAATAACTTTTAAATTCATCTTTATCAAGACGTTCTTTTTTTAGATAGCTTAATCTCATGCTCTTTAAAATTGGACAGATACCCACAAAATGAAAAGTGTCCTCCTCTTCCCTCAGATTACACAAAGAACATGTTTTAATATTTTTATTATATAAATATTTATTTAAATAGAGGAGTTCACCTCTCACCTTGATAATCCAAGCAACTTCGTTGGAGTTCAACTCACAGTTGAAGACATCAAATGGACTTAACTCTTTGTATATCCTTTGACTCTTTTTTGCTCTAATTAAGAAGTTGTTTAACATTTTATTTTTTACTGTGGTCAAGATATCATCTATCGGTATATTTTTTTTAATAATATCATCTAATGCCATATCATATGTATTTGCAATAATTTCCCAATCTTTGTACCAAAATATTTTTTGCTTAATTATTTCTCTTGTTAAAATGGTTGGATATCGATCGTCTGAGAGTTGTAAGTTTCGGTATATATATTTGAGATTTAACTTGAGAGTATATAAAAATGTGGGGGGAATATCACTTTCTAGATAGACAATATAATCAGGGGTATTGCTTGGGAGGAAGAAAATTTTCTTAAAAAAATACCTATAGAGTAATTCAACCCTCTCAAACATCTTACAGCCCCAAACTTGACTACCATAACACATGATTGCCCTGGATACTGAGAAGAAAATGCGCAACTTCGAGAAGAAAGTAACTTTATTATTATATAATATATTATTAAAGGAATTTAAGGCAAATTTCGCGCTTGTAAGTTTTTCTTTAAAGTGATCTTGTAATGACAAATTAGATGTTAAAGTTACTCCTAAATATTTATAGCTTTTGACCACTTCTATCTTTTCTCCTTTATATTGCCAGATTTCATGCTTTGCCGGTCTCCCCCCGTTTCGGAAAACCACAATCTTTGATTTGTTCAAATTAACAACTAAATTCCATTTTTCACAGTAGGTTTCTAGCTGATCAATCATTTTCTGTAGTGAGTTTTTATCCGAAGCCAAAAGAACTAAATCATCAGCATATGCAAGCATTTTTATCACCACCTTATTAATTTGTATTCCTCCATCCAAATCATTTTCCATATCATTTATAAATAATGAAAATAATAGGGGACTTAAGAGACAACCTTGTTTGAGTCCCATTAACGTTTTAAATGAGTTAGATAAACCCTGATGACACCAGACAGACGCATGAGTTCCTGTGTATAGATTTCTAATTATATTAATCATTTTGCTCGAGACTCCTATTTCTGATAACTTATAAAAAAGAGCGTGACGATCTACCCGATCAAACGCCGCCGATAAGTCTACGAAGAAAGCAAATACCTTACTCCTTTTTCTATTTAGTTTAATTTTAATAATATTCATTAAATTAGAGATATTATCAATTGTTGAATATCCTTTTCGGAACCCTGCCTGGAATTCTCCAATAACATCATTTTCTTCCACCCATTGCGTTAATCGCGCCAGTAGAAGCCCAGTAAACAGTTTGCTTACAGTATTACAAAAGGATATACCTCTATAGTTGGATACACTAGATGAATCCCCCTTCTTAAATAATGGACAAATTATAGCTTCTTTGAAACTAGATGGAACTTCTCCTCTAGTATAAAAAATATTAAATATGTCAATAAGACTTTTTAAAAAATTTTCTGGACTGTTTTTATAGAATTCATAGGGAATTCTATCAGAGCCAGGGGCTTTATTATTCTTAGCTCCGACCAAGACTCTTCGCAGCTCTTCCAATTTGAAAGGGGAGTCCAGCAAAGCATTCTCACTGTAGGGCTCTGCGTAGCTCATTCTAGACGCATTCAGCCCCGGATTGGTTAATTCGTTAAAGTGAGAGACCCACTGCTGGACACCAATGTTTTGATCCAAAACATTGGTTCCTCTTGCTCTAAAACGATTAACTATTTTCCAGAAATCACTCGCGTCCCTAACCCTCTTAAGGTTTTCGATAGCATTTTTTATATGTTCCTGTCTCCTCGATTCGCACATTATCTTATACAATTTATTTTCTTCCATATAAAGCACTCTAATAACTGACGAGTCAGTTTTTTCTTAGACATCTAAGAAGGTTGAATACTCGGGCTCTCGCTCTAAAACAATCTATATCAAACCATTCGTGATTACGCCTAAATGTACTTATACAATTTTTACTATTATTTTTATTCTCCTGACTGCTCCCTTTTACCATGTCTATTAGATATTTTAAATTTGTATTTGGATCATTAGACCATTTTTGTTTACTCAAGGATAATTCAATGTAATCTGTGTA
>JAKCPI010015202.1:0-20323 GCA_023213315.1 Euborellia annulipes | reverse complement strand
GAAAATGTAATTCATCTCTGCTATTGTTTGGTCAGAAAAACGTAAGGTAATCAAATCATTATCTTAAAGTATTATTTTTTTTAAGATTGATGAATATTGAAGACAGACATTTGCAGTTAGGTTTCGTCTAGCCGAATGTTACATAATGCAATTTTACAAAGCTTCTGCCTAAAGGTTAAAGATCTCGAGGTCAACAAATATCCTGCCATATATATAATGAAGACGACAGAATTGTCGTTAGGATCAACTTTCTTAATTTTATGGTATATAATATATTGATATTTTTTATTTTATTTATTTCACTCGTTTAGCTAACAGCCAATGAGGAAATATATTAAAATATTATAGTTTTAAAGAGAACTATAGTTCTCTCAGCATTATAGCCAGAATTTTACTTATACCCATTTTTTAATGGAATATGGGAAAATATTTTTCATCGTTAATTATTAGGATTTTATATAATGTAGTGTATAAATAAAAATCTGGAGATTTTATTCAGGCCAATTTATTCCGATTTTCTCCTCCCGCTATAAGTCTAAGTTTCGAAGTTATAACGGAACCCGCAAGATCCTGAAGAACTAACTCCGAAACGTATAGCGGGAGGAGAAAATCCGAATAAATTGGCCTGAATATCATCTCCAGATTTTTATTTATCGAAGACCTCAATACAGTATCTTAATAATGAGGAGGCCGAGGGGATAAAGCAGTCAAGCTTATAAATCTGAATTGAAGACAATTCAGTTCAAATCCACCTGATGGCAAAAACTAATCCAACTCTATTTGAGATGCCTCCGCCTGAGAAAAGAAATGGGAACCCACCTCAGTAATATTCCAATGAAAGTTACTCCTAAGAGTAACCACAACGTGTCGTATATAACACCAATGATTTAAGAGAGGGGGATCTTAATAATATGAAGATATCGAATTATGCAAATGAACTGCATAATCAGCTTGAAAAAAAAGTATATTATTTTATTTATAATCTTTACAGATTTTGTATCTATTTATCTATTACTGAATACATACTTATAAATAAAATAGGATAAATATATGTATTCAATATGTATATATTCTATAAAAATTGACAATTTTCGATTCTTCTATTTCAAATTGAGCACCCATATAATTTTTGAAATAAGAAGTAACGTAGATTAATGGAATAAAAATTTTAAATATTTGGCTTGGCAATCTTTTAGCGCGCTTTTTGCCTCTTTTCACCAGATTTCATGATGTATATATCTAGAAGTCGCTATGGAACCAGAAGTATTTAAGAAGTAAACGAGAAAAGTCTGTTTCAATAAGCAACTAACCTACACGGTAGCAATCTCTAATATCTGGATATTATATTCAAGAAAGAATAAATATGCAGACAATTCCTAATCATATCCCGTAGTCAGGGCCTAGCTGCGAAAAGCAGGCCAAATCTAGTTATTAATAAAATCATTAAAGTCCAAATCCCTGATCTCATTAAAACTTGAACTAATGATGAATTTTTAAATTCATTAATCTTTCCTTCCTTCCTGTATTGAGAAATAAGTTTTATTCATTTGAAATTTTGCAACAAACTTAATTTGACAGAAAGCTTTAAATAACACATTTACCATTGTAATAAATAGCATGGCGATAAATGTTAAAAAATATTATAAGCAAAAGATTAAATGATATAAACTTTCTCGTTATATTGCTTTTAATATTTTTAATAGATCGTTTAGAATAAAAATATAGTTTCTTCAACAAAAAAAAAAAAAATTATCAATGAATCAGCAAAGTTAAAAATTTTAATTTGAAATCGAAATTTCTATTTTTTGGTCTAAATATTTTAAAGAATTATTTTTTTAAGATTAATTGTTTTCTTATTTAAATTAGAAGAGAAAGAGGAAAAGATGTAAGATACTCGAAACTAAAATTCAATTTTTTTTTTTTTTTTTTTGCTGAATCATCATTTTATCCTTTACTAAATCAAGTGAGATGTTAAAAGACATAGTTAAATAAATACAACTTTATAATTTAATATAAAAATATGACAGCGCATGTCTAAGGTGCTTGAAAATAAAATTCCTTAGATTATCTTATAGTTAATTTATTATGTATTTAATATTCAATTTTTTTTTGGAATAATTGAATTTTTATGTGTATCGTAATAAAGAAAATTGGGCATTTTTCCGTATATTAAGATAAAGAAAACTGAGAATATTACATTTTTTTAAGGTCTTTTTCGGCATCAGAGGCCATTTAGACCCCGTCCCTATATATTTAAATTGATTGATATCCAATTCAAATGAAATAAATTTTGTCGCCTGAGACGGGATGCGAACCTGCGACTCTTGGAACAAATGGCGAGGACGATAACCACTATACCAAGGCCCGAGGGCATTTTTTCTTAATTAATCTTAATAATTTTCCTTAAATTCCTGGATAAATACAAACAGAGCAATTGGTAGATTGGTATAAACTAGAAAACACTAGAATTACTTAATTTTGTATTTAAATAAAACAAGGAAATAACGATTTTTTTAAGTGATGTAAGTACAGTACTTATTTTTAACTGAAATAATAGATTTAATTCAATTATTTATTTAAAGAGAAAAGAAATGGAATAATAAAAACTAATGAAAATTGTATTTAATTAGCTAGGCATACTTAGCGCCAGTGTTAATTATATGTATTTGGAGGTTATATAATACTTTAAAGAATTAAATTACTCTTGAATATTATTTTCCTCATCTAATTATTATACATAGATAATTTATAGATATAAATACTATAGAATTATAAAAAATGAATATTTATTCAGACAATAGGAATAAGTGATTGAGAGAGGATTAAGAAAATTTAATAACCCCCATTATACAAGTCGTTTCAGTGTGAAGTTTTCTATTATAATTTAATTCTTGATTATGATTTTATTAACCATTTTCACAAAACAAATAAGACTTTTAACAAATATAACAAAAAGATATGAGGACTTAACCAATAGCTAACGTATCACATGATCTCCTGATTGTTGAATCTAAATCAAGGGCGGATACAAGGGGGGGGGGGTGAAGGGGGTAATTACCCCCCCCCCGAGATTTGAAAAACGGGAAAAATTTTAGAAAATTTTTGGTTCCGCAGGCAGAAAAAATTTTGGGTCTCTAAAAAAAAGGTAAAATATTTTTTCGGATGGGAAAAATATTTGGTTCCGTGAACGGCACACGAAAAAATTTTTGGTTCCGCGAACGGAACATGAAAAAATTCTTGGTTCCGCGAACGGCACATGAAAAAATTTTTGGTTCCCGCGGAGGGAAAAATTTTGGGTCTCTAAAAAAAGGTAAAATATTTTTCGACGGGAAAAATTTTTGGTTCCGCGAACGGCACACGAAAAATTTTTGGTTCCCGAAAAACAAAATTTTTCCCAGATTACCCCCCGAGAAACACCTCTGGATCCGCCCTTGATCTAAATCAATACATTCATCCCCACCATTGTCGCTTGAATTCTTAATTATTGTTGCCCTATTAACGACAGTTGAAACAATTAACAATTTTGTTATAAAAAAAAAAATACTCGCACTTTTTTCCATTCACACACACATACACATACATAGTCTTTTCGGTAACTCAGGCCATATAAGACTGACGATAACCGTTATATTTGATAATAACTATTCGGGGTCGAGACATTTCTATTTAAGCCATTTGGTATCCAAATCATCGACTGTCTGGGATCCGAACCCGCGATCCTCGGTATAGAAGGTTAGCAAGCTACCAACTACACCAAACCCGAGGGCACAATTAACAATTAAATTTATAAAATTAATTTAAAAAAAATGATTTTTATTTGGTATTATTGATAAGATAATAATAGCCTTCGGGCTTGGTGTAATTGGTACCGTGCTTGTCTTCTATACCAAGGGTCGCGTGTTCGGATCCAAGGCAGTCCGATGATTTTATTTAAGCCATTTGGATACCTTGATGCAACATTAAAAAATATGTATCGTATCATCACTGGAAGAAAAAAATTGTGCAAAATTATCTACTGAAATTGACCTGATTAAAAGAAAACGTATTTGAAATTCTTAAACGCAATCCCTCAGATATTATAACATGTTATGAAAGTCAAATTTTCTTTTTTAAAATTTTTATAAATCTATTATCAATAATAAATCGTAAATCACAACCAGGAAATAAAACTCATCAAAAAAAAAAAAAAAAATCCGACATTTTTCTATTTTCTCCAAATTAATTTTTTTCGATTAAATAGATGCAAATCTACTTAACGATTGGTTGTAATGGAGAGGCAGAGTATCTACTTCCTTCCTTTAAATTATTATATTAATCACTTAACTGACTGTCATTATTATTGATTATATAATTTTTTTAATTTTGAATCACTTTATATAGATTAGAAAAAATTCAATAAGAGAAATTTTAAAAAAACTCAAAGAAGAGTACTAATTTTTAATTATTTACGCTTTTTCTGATATTTTTTTTTTTTTAATTTAGCAAACCTTTGATTCCAATTATATTTGATTAGTAGAAAAGAGAAGTAAACTAAATAATTCCAAGGTGACAGAGAAAGTCTGTACGTTTAAATAAAGAATAATACATTTGCATTTCAACATTCACATTCCTCTCATCCCATTCTCATCGCCATCTTTCCGGTAAACATCCCATTAAACAAATCCGCATTATTATTTTTTTACGTAATACATTTTACTTATGTTATTTTTTTTTTTTTTTTACTTATTTCAAGAAGTTTGACACTAACGACTATGCCAATTGATTTTTATACTCTTCCTTCGGAAGCTGGAACTAAAATTTTCTCTTCAACCGGTTGGTTAATAAAGTTGAAATTAAATTTTGCAAGAAAATACGAGAACCTATTAGTAAATATGATATTCTTATTGAAAAAAAATCTAGTGTGAAAAGCACAGAAGCACAACCAAAATTTTAAAGTTGTAAGGCGTCAATTACTTTTCTACATCGGGGCACCAAAATCCTGGAGACGGCACTGAGAATAACCATACATTAATCTAATATATATATATAATTCGCTAATGTCCGTCTGTCTGTCATGCTCCATTTAGGCAACTTTCTGTTGAAATTTTGAAATAAAATTTTATATGCATAAAGAGGACCTTCTAGGGATTACAGGAAAATTATTTTCATCCCGAAATTCCTATAACTTTTTGAGTTATTAATTTCTAAAGTTACGATTTTCCTCATAGGAAATGAATAGAGAAATATTTATGTATTCTTTTCATTTGTGTATTCCATGAATGTAAACAAATCCTCAAGCAGGCACGGAATTGGAATGGAATATTAATAATTTTCTTTTGGCCCTCGGGCATGGCGTAGAGGTTAGCGTGCTAACCTCATATACCAAACGTCGCGGGTTCGGACCCCAGGCAGTCCGATGATTTTATTTAAGCCATCTGGATACCAGATGGCTTAAATAGAAATGACTGGACCCCCAATAGATTTTATCATATATAACGGTTATCGTAAAAGTCTTATATGGCCTAAGTTGCCGAAAAGACTGTGTGAATGAGAAAAAAGTGTGAATGTTTAAAAAAAAAAAAAATTTTCTTTTGATAATTAAGAAAAAAAGCAGGGGTCCAGGGGCGAAGCCCCTGTCTAGACGTGAAGCTTCTCATGATTAAGAAAAGGCGAGGGTACGCCGCAGCCGGGCCCGAGCCAGCTGGAGGGGGGTCCAGGGGGCAAAGCTCTCCGGCTAGGCGCAAGTCCGCCGAAGGCGGGCGGCGCGGCTAGTTAATATAAATTTCAAGATATATCGAAATAAAAATTATCTGAATGTTTTAATCATGCCATTTGGGCTGCCTAACTACCAGGCTTTAGTTTTAATACTATTGCAATAGAGGGTATTTGAAAGATTAGACTGGGGATTTTTTAGAATAGAAGATTAGTGTGAGTTGAGAAACACAGTTTTAACCATTAATTAAATAAAGCTCTTTTTTCTGTTATCTGTTAGTTTTTTTTTTTATATATCAGTTAATGGAAAGCCTTTTTAGGTAAATCTACCTATTATTTTGTTTAATCACACAATTAATTATTCTACAACAAGAAAGATAAATTGTATTTATTGATTTGGTATCCAATTTGTCAGATTTTTTTTAAAGTAAAAGATTAGAAAGGGTCATATAAAACATTTATTATTATTATATTATAAAATTGTTGCGTTTATTTGGTATTAGAAATGCGTTTTCAAGGTAAAAGTAAAGTGAAATATAAATAAACAAACCCATTGATAAATGGACAATAAAATTTACTATATTTTTTTTATATTTACCAAAAGAGTTCATCTGTTTAACTAAATTTGGATAAAAAAGTGAGCATTTCGAATTCCTTAACGAATAAATAGTGCATTGAATCATTTTTTATATCCAACTCATTAAAGTTCCCTGACCGTATAGGTGAATTTTTTTTAAATTCTATTCAAAGATTAAAAGTGTCTCTTTTCGATTGAGAAACTTCGACTTTATACAAAGATGACTTGGAAAATATTTTTTTTTCCCCCTAATAAAAATAAGATGTGTTCTCTACCCGTGAAGTTGGCATTGACTATAAAAATGGGTCATTAGTATTTGTCTAAGCAAACTGTTCTCTGCTAATAGTGAAAATTTGCAATCGGATAATAATTGGCATTGGATTATCATCACGTTGGATCTCGATTTATTTAGAGTACATATAAAAAAAACCCCTTCAGGCAAATCAGATGCAGAAAATAACAAATTATTATTATATATTTTCAACAGATAGAAATTATTTTAATTGAATTAGATTATTCGAGTTTATTATTTATTTTTAAAATTTAAGTATTTTTTAGTTAATCTTTAAAATATGATTTATATTTGAAAAGGAAAAAATCTGGTGTGACTGGCGCACAGCACACAACTTTCTCTTACCGTCGGTAATCGAAAGATGTGTTCTGTGCTTGTCACACCAGATTTTTGTGTCGACATATATTTAGTTCCCGACAGCACGGAACATTTGAATTCAGATGTAAAATTTATAAGCATGGGAAAATATTTATATTTTGTTACCATGGCAACCATTTCTCCTATCTTTTCTATGAAGCACAAGAGTAAAGTGGTCCTCAGAAGATTTCAATTGCAAAATGAGAGTATACATTTTAAAGAGCATCTAAAAAGTAATTGATTTTTGAATTTAAAAAAAATCGTTGGAGCAAATTTTGAGAAAATCGAAAAAAACTGAAAAAGTACATCAGTAAAGTACTAGTACTCTTTGGCCGATTTTGATTAAAAGCTTATTTTTCCGGTCCCGGGGGTGTTTAACTTATATATAAAATTTCAACCTCGTAGCTCAATTCCTTCATGCTTAAAATTGAACACAGACACAGACACAGACACACACACAGACACACACACACACACACACACACACAGACAGACCATGTCGCGAAAACCACTTTTTTGGATTCAGAGGACCTCAAAACGTGAAGATCCATCAAAATCTCGACATCGAATTTTTGACATGAAACCAATACTTTCTCTCTATATATATATGTATATTAACATATACATATAGGTAAGAGAAAGTAAAAAATATAAAGAGAAAATTAATTAATAATTCGATTTTTCACCTATTCCAGTCTATGCTTTTTGATAATTAGTTCTGAAGAAAAATTTCAGAAAAATCAGAAGTATGTAGAAGAATCAGAAAATGCTAATTATAGGGGGTGGGGACATAGGGTCTGCGGAAACTCTCACCCCCTCCCTCTTCTGTAAAATTAGAGTAATATTTAACTGTTGATACAAAAGAGAACAAAGGTATAAATAAAAATGCTGGATCTCCAATAGATATTATAAATAATAACGGTTATCGTCAAGTCTTAAATGGCCTAAGTTGCCGAAAAGACTGTGTGAGTGTGAGTGTTTTTTTATAAAAAGATAAGAAACATAGGTATATATAAAATTTTAAATAATTATGTGTATGAATTGCGTGGTATGTCAATGTGGCTTGAATTAGAGTTAAGGCCGTGTCAAAAAAAAAAAAGATTTCAAGACTTTAGAAAACAAAATTTTTATTACAGCCATACTAGTTTGACGTTTCTCGCCATCTGGCTCTGAAGATGACTAGCCGAAGAAAAATTTCAGAAAAATCACAAGTGTGTAGATAAACTAGAACTGTAGAAGTGCGGCTTAGACAAAGGGCTGAAACATATCCTTTGTCTAAGCCCTCTTCCGAGACAGATGGAGAGAAATGACCGGCCGAAAAGTCAGCCAGTACGGCTATAATGAAATATATTTGACTGCTAAAAGTCTTTAAGCTTTTTTGGGCTCCGTCTCAACTACTCTATAATTACAGACACAAAATTTATAAAACTAGGAGGTTTTCCATCACTGAGAGAGACCGAAAACAAAAATTCTTGAGCTGAATAAGAAGCAAAAAAATGTCTATAATATTAATGACTATGAGAGATATTAATTCTCTTCAGTCATTAGTATCAGATCTGACACCTTGTGGTTACTCTGAGGAGAAAATTTCATGATACTGAGGTGGGTTCCCGTTTCCTTCCTTAGGAGGAGGCATCTCAAATAGAGTTGGATAATTTTTTGCCATGAGGTGGATTTGAACTCGAGTTGTTTTCAACTCAGAAATATAAACTAAACTGCTTGATCCCCTTGGCTATTTGCTTCTTAATACATTTCTAGATATCTTTAGGAAAGGGGAAATTATTTAACAAGTACATTCGAAATCACTTTTGATGAAAAACGCAGTACGATAATAGACCAGATTTAGGCGATTTTATTAAAAACATTTTTAACTTTTTTTTAGCCCTCGGGCTTGGTGTAGTTGGTAACGTGCCTGCCTTGTATAGCAAGGGTCGAGGGTTCGGATCCCAGGCAGTCCGATGATTTCATTTAAGCCATTTGGATACTAAATGGCTTAAATAAGAATGTCTGGACCCCCAATTGATTTATTTACAATCAATCAAGGGGGATCGATCCCCCCAAATAAAAAGATATTTATCTTATGCGCCCGTCTTACTTTGTTGTTATACACAACATAATAGTTAATCAATGGCACTACAAACAAAATTCTGGTAATGGTTTTCTAATAAATATATATGATAAGTAACACCATTTTATTTATTTTATTAAAACGATTTTATGATTTTCTACTGTTCCACCAAATCAAACCCCCCCCGAATTATTTTCTGCTACCTGGGTATGAATGTCAGTGTGAATGGGAAAAAAGTGAGTGTTTAAAAAAAAAATATTTTTTCTTTTTTCACATTCCATTTTCAAGAGAGAGAAACTGGCAGGATATTTTTTTCTAAGGTTAAAATATAACAATAAATATTTTTATCTTGAGGTCAGTTTATATTACTTTTTTTTAAACCAATCGCGATATGGTTGAACTTTCCATTTTAAAATAAAGATATCTTTATATTTTATAGAGAAAATAATTTTGAATAGGTACGAATATAATTTGTGATGGAAATCAAGATATTTAAATTTTTATTTTAAATAGGTTATATCTGGTATATTTCTAAAAATATCTCAAGAATAGAATATTTCCAACAAATAAACAATTTTTATTTGCATGGAATTTGATAAAAAAGAGAAAGTATTTTCTTATCAAAAAAAAAAAAAAAATCGAAAACTTTACATTTTTACTCTATTTTTAGGGTCTATTAAACATCACAAGTCGTTTTGTAAGTTAATGAATATCTTAATCCGAATCGGAATTCAGATAGGAATTGATGAATAATTTTTTTATTTAACATAATTTATTCAATTACATCCGTTATTCACGGACATCAAACATTCTCAGATAATAAATAAAATCGAATAAAAAAAAAAATAATAATAATAATAAAATATCAATATTGAATTTTCTCAAGTTTTCACTTTGATTGACTCATTTGATAACAAAGAGACTCGTTTCCCTCTCTCTTAATTTGTTTAAGAAATTCTATATTTATTAAAAAATTTCATTTCCCATCTTTCGACACTATGATTTATCTTCTAACAGGTATTTTGTTAAAAGGCCCAGGAGATTGAGTTAAGATAAGCTAATAAGATTTAAACTTTCGTCTTTAGGTTCTCGTTTAAACATTTTGTAAATTAAAATTAAATACACAAATTTAACACTAGGCTATTTGTTTCAAAGGATTTATTAATTATAACACTTGATACGTATTTCGACAATTCATTGTAATCATCAGAAGTTATTACATTCTAATACATGTAATAGAATTAATAAATCTGTTTATTAAAGCTTTTGTGGTTTGAATTATTAACATGAATGAGTTCCTATTTTCATCAAAACTTTGTTTCTTGATAGAGAGAACAAATACTTAAAGTGCGCGTCTCGGGGTGCTAATTTTGGGAGATTCCAACGGCCACAATTTTGAAGTTATCGACCTCAATTTTTTTTTTTTAATTAAAGTTATTTAAAATATCTACAACTTATAGAAGCCCTTTTTTTGATTTTCGTAAAAATACATATTTTTTTTTTAGATTAATCTCATTAAATAAAAGATATTTTTAAAAAATTCGCTCTATATCTTATAGATAATTAAATTAGTATTAATTGTGTTAAAAAATAATTAATTTTTTACCCTTAATTAATTAGCTGGAATCTTTCAAATGAAAAGGAATAAATCCCTTGTATCCCTATGGGAAAAGCTAACGCCATCTCTTGCCGCCTAGAGTAACTCGGTAGTCAATCGTCTTCTAACGGCTTTTCGAGACGCGCACCTTAAGATATATCTGCCAAATTTAAATGGGCGTAGCCAGACATCTTGTTAGGGGGGGGGGCAATCACTTGTTAGGACTAGACAGGGGGTTATGCAATTAATATATACATAGATTATTAATTATTATTCCTTATATAAGTTGTTAAAAAAAAATTCACAATGAGAAAAATATATATTTGTTACTTTCTCTTACCTATGTATATATGTAATATATATAGAGAGAGAAAGTATTGGATTCATGTCAAAAATTCGATGTCGAGATTTTGATGGATCTTCACGTTTTGAGGTCCCCTGAATCCAAAAAAGTGGTTTTCGCGACATGGTCTGTCTGTGTGTGTGTGGGTGGGTGTGTGTGTGGGTGGGTGTGTGTGTGGGTGGGTGTGTGTGTGTTCGATTTTAAGCATGAAGGAATTGAGCTATGCTGCTGAAATTTTATATTTAAGTTAAACACCCCCCGGGACCGGAAAAATAAGCTTTTAATCAAAATCGGCCAAAGAGTACTAGTACTTTACTGATGTACTTTTTCAGTTTTTTTCGATTTTCTCAAAATTCGCTCTAACGATTTTGATTAAAATTCAAAAATCAATTATTTTTTAGATGCTCTTTCAAATGTATATTCTCGTTTTGCCCTCAAAATTGTTTGAAGACCACTTTACTCTTGCACTCCATAGAAAAGATAGGAGAAATGGTTGCCATGGTAACAAAATATAAATATTTTCCCATACTTATAAATTTTACATCTGAATTCAAATATTCCCTACTGCCGGGAACTAAATACATGTCGACACAAAAAATCTGGTGTGACAAGCACAGTACACAACTTTCGATTACCGAAGGTAAGAGAAAGTTGTGTGCTGTGCGCCAGTCACACCAGATTTTTTTAATATGTAGACAAAAATTTTTAGGACAAGACAGAAAGGGTTGCTCTCCCCCTGCCTCCGGCTGGCTACCCCCATGCAAATTGATTAAAAATAATATAATAATAATAATAAATCGTCTTTATTAAAAATAGACATTTACATGCATATTTTATATGCGTTTTTTTTTTTTACAAAATTTGTTAAAAAATTTTAGACAGATCCATGGTCATCTTGACCGTCTGGAGGAGTTGCTCAGATATAAAAGTACAAGATCATTAGTTAATAATTAAAAATTAATCTTAATATACACGTATAAGGATGGATTACATCATCGGCAATCACTCACTATTGTACTCTGATATTAGCCAGTACCTATATGTCCATGCAGCTTTGCAGTACTTAACCAAATTTATGATATCTCGACCATTTAAATAACTTTTAAATTCATCTTTATCAAGACGTTCTTTTTTTAGATAGCTTAATCTCATGCTCTTTAAAATTGGACAGATACCCACAAAATGAAAAGTGTCCTCCTCTTCCCTCAGATTACACAAAGAACATGTTTTAATATTTTTATTATATAAATATTTATTTAAATAGAGGAGTTCACCTCTCACCTTGATAAACCAAGCAACTTCGTTGGAGTTCAACTCACAGTCGAAGACATCAAATGGACTTAACTCTTTGTATATCCTTTGACTCTTTTTTGCTCTAATTAAGAAGTTGTTTAACATTTTATTTTTTACTTTGGTCAAGATATCATCTATCGGTATATTTTTTTTAATAATATCATCTAATGCCATATCATATGTATTTGCAATAATTTCCCAATCTTTGTACCAAAATATTTTTTGCTTAATTATTTCTCTTGTTAAAATGGTTGGATATCGATCGTCTGAGAGTTGTAAGTTTCGGTATATATATTTGAGATTTAACTTGAGAGTATATAAAAATGTGGGGGGAATATCACTTTCTAGATAGACAATATAATCAGGGGTATTGCTTGGGAGGAAGAAAATTTTCTTAAAAAAATACCTATAGAGTAATTCAACCCTCTCAAACATCTTACAGCCCCAAACTTGACTACCATAACACATGATTGCCCTGGATACTGAGAAGAAAATGCGCAACTTCGAGAAGAAAGTAACTTTATTATTATATAATATATTATTAAAGGAATTTAAGGCAAATTTCGCGCTTGTAAGTTTTTCTTTAAAGTGATCTTGTAATGACAAATTAGATGTTAAAGTTACTCCTAAATATTTATAGCTTTTGACCACTTCTATCTTTTCTCCTTTATATTGCCAGATTTCATGCTTTGCCGGTCTCCCCCCGTTTCGGAAAACCACAATCTTTGATTTGTTCAAATTAACAACTAAATTCCATTTTTCACAGTAGGTTTCTAGCTGATCAATCATTTTCTGTAGTGAGTTTTTATCCGAAGCCAAAAGAACTAAATCATCAGCATATGCAAGCATTTTTATCACCACCTTATTAATTTGTATTCCTCCATCCAAATCATTTTCCATATCATTTATAAATAATGAAAATAATAGGGGACTTAAGAGACAACCTTGTTTGAGTCCCATTAACGTTTTAAATGAGTTAGATAAACCCTGATGACACCAGACAGACGCATGAGTTCCTATGTATAGATTTCTAATTATATTAATCATTTTGCTCGAGACTCCTATTTCTGATAACTTATAAAAAAGAGCGTGACGATCTACCCGATCAAACGCCGCCGATAAGTCTACGAAGAAAGCAAATACCTTACTCCTTTTTCTATTTAGTTTAATTTTAATAATATTCATTAAATTAGAGATATTATCAATTGTTGAATATCCTTTTCGGAACCCTGCCTGGAATTCTCCAATAACATCATTTTCTTCCACCCATTGCGTTAATCGCGCCAGTAGAAGCCCAGTAAACAGTTTGCTTACAGTATTACAAAAGGATATACCTCTATAGTTGGATACACTAGATGAATCCCCCTTCTTAAATAATGGACAAATTATAGCTTCTTTGAAACTAGATGGAACTTCTCCTCTAGTATAAAAAATATTAAATATGTCAATAAGACTTTTTAAAAAATTTTCTGGACTGTTTTTATAGAATTCATAGGGAATTCTATCAGAGCCAGGGGCTTTATTATTCTTAGCTCCGACCAAGACTCTTCGCAGCTCTTCCAATTTGAAAGGGGAGTCCAGCAAAGCATTCTCACTGTAGGGCTCTGCGTAGCTCATTCTAGACGCATTCAGCCCCGGATTGGTTAATTCGTTAAAGTGAGAGACCCACTGCTGGACACCAATGTTTTGATCCAAAACATTGGTTCCTCTTGCTCTAAAACGATTAACTATTTTCCAGAAATCACTCGCGTCCCTAACCCTCTTAAGGTTTTCGATAGCATTTTTTATATGTTCCTGTCTCCTCGATTCGCACATTATCTTATACAATTTATTTTCTTCCATATAAAGCACTCTAATAACTGACGAGTCAGTTTTTCTTAGACATCTAAGAAGGTTGAATACTCGGGCTCTCGCTCTAAAACAATCTATATCAAACCATTCGTGATTACGCCTAAATGTACTTATACAATTTTTACTATTATTTTTATTCTCCTGACTGCTCCCTTTTACCATGTCTATTAGATATTTTAAATTTGTATTTGGATCATTAGACCATTTTTGTTTACTCAAGGATAATTCAATGTAATCTGTGTATGTGTTTTTATTTTTAGTGACCCATTTAAGTTTGGGTAGGAGCGGTGAGATTTCATTTTCTTTTTCCCCATCCAAAGCACATTCAATCACAATAGGCATATGATCGGAGAAGGATTCCAGGCTCACCTCGAATGACATCACATACGGTAGAATTTCACCAGATACTGCGCATAAATCTATAACTGAGGTACCCATAGGGCCGATAAATGTAAATTCTCCATTACTATCATTTTTTGATCTTCCGTTCAATAAAACTATATTAAAATCTTCTAATAATTCTATAAATTTTTTTCCATTTGAGTTACAAACTAAATCTTTAGAATCTCTACTTGGATTCAGTTTATATAGAGGGCTACTTATTTGTTCCGGAATGATTTGCAAGTTACCTACTCTACAATTAAAATCTCCCATTAGAATAAAATTTAAAATTCTGTGACTTTCGAGCATTTCGTGTAGTGACCGGAAATCCCTCTCCCATTCATTACAATTTAAATATATTGGAACAATATAGTATTTATTAGATTTATTTTTTATTTCTAGTAATTCAAATTTCAATAATTGTTTAAAGCTAATTATTTTTTGATTTAAAAGCCATTTTTTTACAGCAATAACACATCCTCCACTCGCTCTTCCCATACTAGCTTTTCTCGTCGCTAAGATATTTTTAAATTCATATTCATTGAACAATTTTTTAAATTTAACCAAGTCATTCTCTTCTGTTAAGAAAGTTTCATACAAAAAGAAAACATCATATTTTTTTAGAAAATTTAAAAAGTCAGTGTTATCAAGTTTTTTTTTCAGACCATTAATATTGTAAGAGACTACATTGAAATAATTTTCGTTTTTACCTTCATGTTTATTTTTTGGGTCACTCTGATATGTCTTCTGACTGTCTTCTTTAAGATGAGTCTGCTTGGGGACGAAAAAAGTTCTTGATGGAAGGCTGATCAGGCTGGATTGTTGGCTTCCAGGAGACCTTTCGCCTCTTCGTTTCTCTTTTGCCATTTTCGGGCGTTACTGATTCATGACGATACTGCATTTCCGGATTTTCTTCCTGTTTATCAACCTGCGGTTCCTCGTAGTCAGAAGATTCTTCTTCTTCTCGAGACAACTTTGAGATATGAACATATTTCCCTTCAATTACAAGACCATTTTTTTTAATTTTAATTTCTTTCGATCCTTTTTCATAAAACTGCTTGCGAAATTTTATTAAGTTAATGCGTCGAGCTCTCGACTCTTTATCTAAATCTTCTGATATATATATATTTGAACCTTTCAACCTGGATACATTTTTAAAGATATTTCTCTTCATAATATTTGAAATAAGAGATACGACGACTGGCCGTTCTTTGTCCCCTGGTCGTCCCAGTCTCCTTACATAGTTAAGATCTTGCTTATGAATATCAACATTTAATATTTTATTGCATATATCTAAAACATTATCTTCTAATTTTTCAAAGGGTTCTTTTTTATGTTCGGGAATTCCAAAAAATATTATATTATTTTTTCTACGCAAATCTTCAATCTCTCTGTTTTGTCTAGCAATGTCTTCTCTCAAGTGCAAATTCTCCCTTTCCAAGGCTTCGCATCTTTTCTCCTGCTCAACCAATTTTTCAGAAAGGTTCAATTTAGACAATTCGTCATGTATCACATCTTGTAGATCTTTCTTCATTTCGTTTTTAAATTTTTCTAAGAGCGCTTGAAAATGTGTTAATTCGAGTGACATCTTATCCACTTGTAGAGGAAATTTATACAAAGATAAGGAGATAGGATATTTTGGGATGCGCCTCACGGCCGATATGGGCGACTTTAAGTGGATAGCAGGCCTTGGTGGGGAAAGTTGTTGAGGGCAAGGGATTCTTCTTATTTTATTTATATATATACCAGGTATAGAAATATATATTTATTTTTATTTAATATAATGATTTTTGCTAGTGTGATTAATTGGAGAAATCTAATTGATTTATATTTGTATTTTAGTATGATCAGCTGTTATTAATTTTATTTTAATTAGTAAAATTTGTAATATGTGAAATTTTATAAATATTCGTTTTAAGCACTTTTTTATATTTATACTATATTGATATTAATAGATAATTTTCTTAGAAGAGATAGCCTTTTGAATTGATTTATTTTAATTTTTTTTTCAATTTTTCGTTTTTTGATGAAAAGACATACCTATCGGCCGAAACGGATAGTGTCCCGAAGTCCACCTTGCAGCCCGTTTCAAGATCTTTCAGGGAGTATAAAAATTATCTTTCCAGGCAAAGAAAAAACCACACAAAAAATAATTTTCCAAGAGCACATTCAAAACACAGCTGATCCCAACCTTGTCACGAGCCAACTCTCTTTTAAGCATGAAGGAATTGAGCTATGCTGCTGAAATTTTATATTTAAGTTAAACACCCCCGGGACCGGAAAAATAAGCTTTTAATCAAAATCGGCCAAAGAGTACTAGTACTTTACTGATGTACTTTTTCAGTTTTTTTCGATTTTCTCAAAATTCGCTCTAACGATTTTGATTAAAATTCAAAAATCAATTATTTTTTAGATGCTCTTTCAAATGTATATTCTCGTTTTGCCCTCAAAATTGTTTGAAGACCACTTTACTCTTGCACTCCATAGAAAAGATAGGAGAAATGGTTGCCATGGTAACAAAATATAAATATTTTCCCATACTTATAAATTTTACATCTGAATTCAAATATTCCCTACTGCCGGGAACTAAATACATGTCGACACAAAAAATCTGGTGTGACAAGCACAGTACACAACTTTCGATTACCGAAGGTAAGAGAAAGTTGTGTGCTGTGCGCCAGTCACACCAGATTTTTTTTAATATGTAGACAAAAATTTTTAGGACAAGACAGAAAGGGTTGCTCTCCCCCTGCCTCCGGCTGGCTACCCCCATGCAAATTGATTAAAAATAATATAATATAATCGAGGGGTTAAATAAAAGATATTTTTTGTATAGGGGGTGAAGAAACGAAAACCATTTCAACATAAAACAATTATTAATTATTTATTTATTTATATGTACATTTTATAGACAGACTGATGATGAGACATTAAATATATCTCGAAACGTCGAGAGTATATAAAGGCTTTTTATTTGGCTGAACCTGTCCTATTAAAATCTAAAACTATTCTGATACCGAAACATAATCAAAAACGACATGTGCAAGTTGATCGACATTATTATCAAATATCGTGTTTAAAATTTTAATATTTGATAGAACAATTAAGAAAGAATACATTTGTTTTTTATTATTTTGAAATTAATCTATAAAATCTAGTTTTTGCGTTTTTTTTTTTCAGATAAGAATTGTTATGAAATTCAATAGAATAAGAATTAATTTTATAGAGCCCTTGGCGAACTTTGTACAATCCGATTGCCAACATTTGGCTGAAAAGATCATTGATAATATGTTTCTAGATTGTTCTTGAAAACTTTGAAATTCTCAAAAACCTTTTATATAACTTTTTTATCAAACTAGTATTATTTATTTATTTATGAAATAATTGGGTGATAATTTATTCCGTCATAAAAAATTCTTTAATTAGAAACAGGAACGATATAATGTACCAAAATATCAATTGAACTCTCAACTCAAATAAGTTAAAAGTACCTAAAATTCCACAAATATTATTATTATTTGAAATTCCTATCGGGATCCCGTTTATTTACCCGAGGTGCTTTCGTGTACGAAGACACACACCTCAAACCCAACCGGCCTCTGGCCGTAGCCATCTACCGGCACCCCGTGAAGTTACATCATTTCCTATCTCTAGCTCCTCCTCCTGCTTTCGTCTCTAGCTAGTGAACTAATCCTTATTTCTGGTTCCAACCGGCTCCTTATATCCAACCTCTTCTATGCTATGGAGGATGTCCTAGTTTGAGGAGGGACTCCCTCAGCACCGGCGTGTAGCCTGCTCCTTTCGAAGAATGCATCACTGAGAGGGAATCTTCTTTACGTCCCTTCCACAGGATGAGATGCCACAGCAACTCTCTCTCCTCGTAGAGTTGCCTTGGGGGTATTGTGGTAAGATCCTATATTCCAATCACGGGCTTGCTTGAGGATTTGTTTACATTAAATAAATATTTTTATTTAATGAAAAATTCCGCACGACAAGGATTTGAACAGGGATCTTCTTTGTAGAAGCCGACACCTTAGCTTACTACACCAGCAAGCCCCCTAAAATTCCACAATAAAAAAGCTTAAATTAAGCGAGAAAAGAAGAAAAAAAAAGACTTAAATGAGGTTCAATTTCTTTAAATCCCTTTCCCTATCATTCTTGCTAAGCCCCAAAAAAATGAAAACAGGCCTGCTTTTCTCAAATTTTAATTAAGGTTATATTAACTTGTAAGATTGCTATTTTGGTCTCAACACAAATGTTTTTTTTATCCTTGATGATATCGATCAATTTCAATAATTTTATATAATTTCTTTCATTATCTAAACTCCCCCTTCCATTTACTATGAAATAATTGATTATATTGGATCATTATTTGTTTTCAAAATACTTATCAACAATATAATAGAATATCTATTTCGTCATTTTTCCTATTATTTTTCTATGTTTTATAGTATTATTTACAAATACAACATTCTTATCAAAAAAAATTAAGCAATATATATATTTATACTATAACAAAAAATATTGCATGTTTTTTATTTTCTAATATTAATATTATCCCCTGCGAATATAATCAAGCAGACTTTGCACCCTGAGCGTTTTGAAAGAATTTTTGAAATATTTTCTTGATTAATAAATGGAGTATACAGTTTAGAAAGAAATAGGCCTTCTGTTCGGATTTTGAGGCTTTCAATTTAGAAAATAAATAAGCTTTAACCGAACCTTCTCATTTCCCTGGGTGCGAGTTTAGAAAAAGAAAATTGGTTGTATTCTCAAATTTTAAAAAAATCTGGTGTAACTGGTCGCACAGCGCTCAACTTCCTCTTACCTTTGGTAATCAAAAGTTGTGCTTGTCACACCAGATTTTTTGGTATCGAGATATATTTAGTTTTCGGCAATGACTAATTAAAAAGATAAATATATATTACATAAAAAAAAGTAAAAACAAACTAGTAAATAATGACCTTCATCAGGGTCAAATTTTCTAGTGTCCTTCAACTTCCGTTTCCAAACCAAGCTACTGTCTGAGTGTTTCGCAATCACAAATCAAACTAGTCGGTTTATAGTTTTCACCAATTCCAAAAAACTAATTAGAAATTAATTGATCCTTCCCGAATTATAAATAACTATAATCTAATCCGAACTAATAGCTAGTCTCATAGGAAATTATATATTTAATTTAGTGTTTTAGATTTTAATGACAAATATATTTAAGAAAGTCATTATATGTAGCTATATATAAAAAATACCATATACGGTTCGAATATTAAATAAACAAAAAAGTAATTAATATTTTAATTATATAATATATTGTTAATTACTATCACTTTAGTCACAATGTAATAATGAAATGCGTTCATAAAAATTTCGGGTCAAGGTTAGAAAACTTTTTACTTAACCTTTAATAAATTATTAACTAGAAATTATAAAAGAAAATAATAAAAAAATTCATATTTGTTACACAGCCAGTGGCGTAGTGAGCTTAACTCGCGCCCGGGGCACAATACCTTTTAGCCCCCCCCCCCATTCGAAAACCATATAACATTATACAGGGGCTTATATAGATTCGGGGGGGGGGGGGCCCGAACTCAAAAATGTTCCTGCTTGCTGAAAATTTTTTTGCCCTGCTGTTAAAATCATTTTACCTTTTTTTTTAGGGAGGCTAAATTTTGCGGAATTTTTCCCCTTCCTGCGGAAAAATTTTATTTTTTTGCGGAACCAAATTTTCCCGTCACGCGGAAAATTTTTTCCCATACATAAAAATTATTTTTTGTTTTGCGGACCATTTGGGGCCCCTTTGTGAGTAGCACCCGGGGCATATGACCCCCTTGCCCCCCCTCTCGCTACGCCACTGTACACAGCCTAAACTTTTT
>JAKCPI010015201.1:0-14817 GCA_023213315.1 Euborellia annulipes | reverse complement strand
CTTAAAAGGGATTTAGGTCAATTAAAAAAAAAAGCAAATGTAAACTATTAGGTACTTATTTATTTATTTTTTTAACATGTGAGAATTTAATTTAATTTGTGTAATATTGTTGCTTCGTCTTTATCTTTTTCTTTTTCGATGATCTTTTTAAGAATTTTATTGAGTAGATAAGTGGCTTTTTTCTCTTCATAGGCATTATGGGTTTTTCTAAAAAACAAAAAAAATTAATTTTGTTTTGTTATAGTTTTGTAATGTTTTTTCACTCGTGTATTGCTGATGTATTACTTCACTAGCTCTGGCCCTTCAACTGGTTCGAAATTCCCCAAACAGACAGAGAGACGGACATTAGGAAATTATAGGCTTGTGTACATACTTAGCTATCTCCTGGCTCGCCAGACACCAATGGTGTGCATTTTCCAATTGGCCGTTTTCAAAGTAGACGTAACCCACACGATTGTAATAGGCCGCCAATTCAGGACATCCGTCGGGGAGTCCCAAGTCAATAGCTCTTCTTAGAAAATACAACGCCGAGTGCAAGTTGCCTTCAAGGAACGCGATGTGACTCTTTTCATGTAATATGAGCATTCTCTATTAACAAAAAAAAACAAAAAAAATTCTTGACCTTTCCCCGTGGATGAAAGTGCAAACAAAATTTCATTTCAAAATTCCAAATGCCATTTTCATAATCAACTTTACAATAATTAGTAAAAAGAATTAGATTTTCAGTTTAACTGTGGTTTATTTGTAAAAATTACAACGTTTCGGCCACACATTCTGTGGCCTTCTTCAGGTACAATTCAGCTTAGATTACAAAGGTTGTTAGCTGAACCTGAAGAAGGCCACAGAATGAGTGGCCGAAACGTTGTAATTTTTACAAATACACCACAGTTAAACCGAAAATCTAATTCTTTTACTAATAATAACAACTGTGAAAGCCTAAACTCCAAAACTTACAGTAAGACTAAATTTCTCGGTTTCTGAATTCACTTTAGGCTAGATTGCAAATTGAGACGCGTGTGGCGGCGAAATAGAGAACGAGCGTCGGGGTTTGGATTTGATTGCAGTTCGCGATCAACCGCATCATAAAATGCTTTCTACACGGGCGTTTTAGACGCGTTTTGAATGCATTTGCTGGCATTCGAGCGTTTAAAACGCGGTCATAGAAACGCGTCAAAAAAGGCACGTGTAGAAAGGCCCTAAGCTCAAGATAAAGGTCCTTTAAAGCCAACCTGTTGTGTAGAGAGTAGATATCCATCTTTAGTCTTCTTATCCGCCTCAACTGAGAGTTCATCAAGCAGTTTTTTTGAATTCTCCAAACGATCTTGTCTTCTTAAGAATTTCGAAAACCAAAACAGACTTGAGATATAAAGTTCTCGTATCTCATCTGCTGCTGGCGTTTCATCTGGTGTTTGTTCTAATTTTTCTTTCCAAACGGAACTACAATGCCTGTACATGCTCTCAGCTTCTAAATTCTTACCTGAAAAGTAAAGGAAATGTTTACTAGTCGCGTCCTGGGCAGAGCCAGGGAGCTTTCAGGAAATTCTATAAATATAAGCCTACATATCTTTCTTATTAAATAATACACTGCGCATCAATGAAAACGTCACATTTTGTTTCTTAATAAGAAGACATGTTCTAATCTACCTTAAGGTGCGCTCCTCGAAAAGCAGTTAAAACACGATTGACTACCGAGTTACTCTAGACGGCAAGAGATGGCGTTAGTTTTTCCCATAGGGATACAAGGGATTTATTCCATTTCATTTGAAAGATTCCAGCTCATTAATTAAAGGTAGAAAATTAATTATTTTTTAACACAATGATTACTAATTTAATTATCTATAAGATATAGAGCGGATTTTTTAAAAATATCTTTTATTTAATGCGATTAATCTAAATTTTATTTTTTCAAAAATCAAAAAAAGGGCTTCTATAAGTTGTAGATATTTTAAATATCTTTAATTTAAAAAAAATTGAGGTCAATAGCTTCAAAATTGTGGCAGCTGGAATCTCTCAAAATTAGCACCCCGAGACGCGCACCCTAAGAGAGATTAAAACAGGTTTTTTTAAGAAGAAACAAAGTGTTATTTTTTTGACGCCGAGTGCATTATAAATAAATTGTAATGATTTATTAAATAACAATAAAGCACCCATCTGACTCACCTTGAGCCTCGAAGATCCGAGCCATTTTGAGTTTAATGATTAATAATCGATCGTCGTCGTATGGCAAGCCCATCTTTTTAAAATGTTCGATCTCTTTGCCCAAAAGCATCTCAGCCTCGGGATATTTCTCGGACAGGAAAGCAATACTAGCGAGTAGATACCATGCAGCGGGTGCAACTCTATTAGCGGAACGTTTATTCGCCAGCTCCATAACTCCGTCCATGATGATGCCAGCTCTCTTCACATCACCCTCCTAGAAAAGAAAAAAAAGGACTTGGAAAATTTCCCGATCGAGGATGGGCATATTAAACTAACAGTCGGCTTTTCCCACATTTAAGGGGAAGAGGGCGGAAAAAATATTTATGTTTAAAAGTGGATTTGTCCAATTGATTTTTTTGTTAAAAATTTGGAAGTTTTAGGTTACCCAGATTTTTTTTGTTATATATTTAATAAAAAAAACTCTGGCTTTTTTATAGTTTTATTACCGACTGGCTCCTGCGCTAGGTGGAACCACTGTCACATTCTTCTTTGTTCAATTGATGAAAATGCTTGTCAAAAATCATAGTCATATTTGTCATATTATGCTTTGCCACAGGGCCGGAACTAGGATATTTTTTTAGGGGGGGGGCAAAATTTAATTTGCCGCCCCCTCCTTAAGATTTTCTATACAAAATTCATATCATTTTTACCTTTTTTTTTTTTTTTTTTTTTTTAGTAAATCTTTCTTTAATTGCCCCCACTGCCCCCCCCCCCTTGATCAGACCCTGCTTTGCCACTACGAGAAAGGATGGAATGCAGCACAGTTTTTTCGCGATCTCAACAATCTTTTTGACGAAGGAACAATAAGCGAAAGACAATGTGGCCCCGCCTCTTCCTGAATTGTCCTCCAAGCTGGTATCACCAGACTTGAAGCGACTGTCGCTTGGACCAAATGACCATTGATTGTAAGAAGCCCTAAGAGAGCAAGCCAATCACTCTTATAGCCATACATATATAGCCCAAATAAATATTGTATAATTTACAATGATAATTGAATATAGTACTGTTAACCTTGTATTCTAACAACTAATCGTCCTGAGAAAGGTCGTGATTTGCGACCGAAACGTCGATTTTTTTTTTTTTTTTTTTTTTTTTTAAACACACACTTTTTATTTCACTCACACTCACACACGCCCGTCGACGGTTAATAATTAAATACAAGTTTTTTTATTTAATTCTTTTACTGCAAAGTCTCCTATACCCAATTAAAATTTTATTATTCCATACACGATTTCAATTTTCGTTAGAAATACGACCAACTGTATTCGTTAAACCTGAGAAAAGACGCGACTGGGGTCCGAAACGTCAGAGATCAAATAAAAAAAAATCTAATAAAATGGCTTTTGTTTTTATCTGATTTTATTTTTCTTGGCTGCTATCCGCTATCCTTTTATTAAAATTTTATAAAAAAAAAAAATACTTTTCTCGAATATCCCCCTTGTATCAGCCCTTGACTCTTCAAATATCACCGAAACAGCAAAAATTAGAGGCTAATATGACCAAGGTAGTGATATAATAACTGACATAGCAAAGATTTGTATTCTTTCACTTACCTTGAGGGCACTTTCGGCTCCAAGGACCTTGTGAACAACCTCCCATTCAGCCACTCGTATTTCTTTTAAAGTTGGTCCAAAGATCCATATGCCAGCCAAGATCTCAATAGGAAACCTCTTGCATTCTCCTCCTCTTCCACCTATAGTCCTCCTTGTTGTTGTTGGGAATAATTTCCCTTTTTGAGTTTCCAATACCGAAAGGCCGCTTCTAATAGATCGGCAAAGCTTAAAAACGAAACGAGCTGCCATTTATAGGGAAGAGGGGGAGAGAAAAAAGAAAAAAGAAAAAAGCCCTCTCTCACTCACTCTCTTCTTCTTCTTTCTCTTTATGTGATCATTTCATTTTAAAATTTCTCATCTTTATTTTTTTTTTTTAATTTTATTTTTAGTTCTAATTCCTGAATAAATCTGTTTACATTTGGAATTTATGGGAAATTGTTTACATAAATAGAATCATAATAACCTCACTTATTTCTGATAATACTAATCGCATTTAAAAGATTTAAATTAATTTAACAAAAAAAAAAGTTCCAAATTGAAAATAAAAAAATTTATAAATACACACCTGAGTAGCAGGTGATGGCATTGTGGTGTCACTCCAGGAATTTTTTGGCATCTGTTATCCCATCCTCGTCGCCAATTTTTGTTATAACTTGATAATAAACGCAGGGCCGGATTTAAATTTGTGCCGCCCAGGGGCACTGAAGAAAATGCCGCCCTATGACTGAAATTTTATTTTAATAATTTATCAATTCCAGAAAATAAAAAAATCAAATTTTATCTTTTCAAACCTTCATGGAAATAAATTAATTAAACTATTTTGATAGTTTTCACTTAAATTTCCTATATTATAATATACAAAATTTTTAATTTGATACATAATGCATAAATTATATTTCTTGAAAGATAAAATGTTTATTTAAAAGAATTAGTTAATTATATAATGTATAGAAAATTTTTATTAATAATACATTGAATGTTGAATGTTTTTCAATTGTCTCTAATTGATATTCTAATAATTAATTAATTATTAATTGTTTTTAATTATATATTGAGACTAATTTCATGGCTATTACCAATTTATGAACGTTATATTAGCATCTTAGGCCATATAGACTTTTACTTTTCACTTTCTTTTTATAAATATAACTAGCCGCTCCGCCCGCCTTGGGAGGAATTCACATCTAGCCAGGGCTACGGCTCCCTCCCCCACCTCGCTTTTTCTTAATCAAGTTCCGCAATTTTTCAGTCAACTCGTTTCAGGCTTTTAATAATAATAATACATATCTGGCTTATTAAAGAATAACACCCTCTGTCTTAAGGGCAATCCAGGGAGTGTCTGTCTTTATCCATTCCGAGTCCCATCCCCGATCTCTCTAGCGAAAAAAAAAACAAATAATAATTTTTATTATTTTTCATTTGAGAGATTTAATTATTTTAATTAATTGACTTTAATTTTTCATAGCGCCCTCGGGCCTTGTTGTAGGGGTTAGCGTGCTGGTCTTCTGTACCAAGAGTCGCGGGTTCGCATCACGTCTCATGCGACAATTTATTTCAATTTAATTGATTTGAAATAAATAGATACGGGGGTCTAAATTGCTCAGGGGCCCACATTTTGTGGGTACGTGGATGGCGACCACGAGCTACCCGAGCTAGGACTGGCAGTCCTGTTCTTTACATGTCTGTCCCTTCCTTCTATATTTTCAACAGGCGTCAGACCGTGCGACGGTCCAGCCTGTTTTATTTCTTCCGGTTGCAAAAAACCCATTCCGCAGATCCGGCACCGCAGGATTAAGGCCAAGATAAAAGAAGAAGAAGAGATGGGGTCTAAATGGCCTTCGTTGCCGAAAAAGACCTTAAATAAATTAAAAAAAAAAAAAAAGAATTCATCGTTGCCCATGATCCGTGACTCTGAGAAAAGACATTAGCTTTTCGTGCCCGAGTCCTGGGTTCGCTTCCCGTCCTAAGCGGGACAAATTTATTTCATCTGAATTGGCTATCAATCCCTTGAAATAAATTTGAAAATGCGGAAAAAAAGACCTCAAATAAATTAAAAAAAAAAAAAAAAAAACTCAAAGCTTTTAAAGGGCAAATTCTGAATTTTCTGAAAGTTTTTGCGGATCCGACATCAATGTTTCGTTTCAAAATTCCAAAGGGAAGTTGGTCAAACAGAGCGTGCCAGACGGACAGACAGGCAGACACTCAACTATTATATTTCTATATAATAATTATATACAGTCATAGGCGTAGCCACGGGGGGAGTTTTGGGGGTTCACACCCCCCCCCATTGGACCCAAGCCATGACTAGATATTTAAGCTCTATAATACAAAATACTTTTTCTCTCTATATATTTCATATATAGGGTAAGAGAAAGTAAAATATAATAATTTTCTCTAGCTTAAAAAAAAACAAAATTAAATTAAACGCAAAAAATTCGAGTAAATTCAGAATTTTCCCATTGAAAAGAATTGATTTTTGTTATGCTTTATAAAAAATTAAAGCCGCTTAAAATTGATTAAATCTCGCAAATGAAAAATAATAAAAATTATTATATAAATAAATTTTTTATTTTTTTTCTTAAAGAGGTCTGAGATAGGAGTCTGGTCAAGAGAAAAACACATAGAGAGACACCCCGGTATTTTAGGCCCATATACATAAAATTAGGAGACTTGCATTATTTATTGCCTATATACATAAAATTAGGAGACTTGCATTATTTATTGCCTGATACGTGTTGATTGAAAAATTGCGGCACTTAATTAAGAAAGGGCGGGCCCAAGCCACCCCGAGGGGAGCCCAGGGGGGGGGCCGAAGCGAAGGCGGGGTAAGTGGCTAGTCATATATTTCATTATACGCCCTATATTGCCCTATTAGTCGGGGGGGGGGGGAGAAATAATCCTAAACCCCCCATCAAAAATTTCTGGCTACGCCTATGTATACAGTAGAGTCTTGCGCATCGGGCCGAAAAGGCACCGACCCTATGCCAGATTGTGAAAAACCCGAAACATTTAATATAATGCAAAATTTAATCCTTAAAAATCTGACTTTTTTTAATTTACCCCTTTTTTCCTGCAATATCCCTAAAAAGTGGCTTTTAAACATCAGTGACGGCGCTACGGGGGGCTAGGGGGGCATGCGCCCCCCCGGCAAGGACCTCTGCCCCCCTGGATGCCCCCCCCAAACAGCTCGAAAACCAAATACAAAAAAAATTTCTAAAATTATTTACTTTTCCTTAAAAAAATGTAAATTTTTTAAGCTTTTTATTACAGCGTAAAAAAGAAATTATTTTTTTTTATTCTTTATTTTAATAAATAAATTTAGTTACTCTCAAGTTTTTGACAAGTAAATATATCCGATAACTTTAACAATCGCCCACGGGGCGTGGTGTAGAGGTTAGCGTGCTAACCTCATATACCAAACGTCGCGGGTTCGGACCCCAGGCAGTCCGATGATTTTATTTAAGCCATCTGGATACCAGCCTGGACCCTAATATATATAAATTCATAAATAACGGTTATCGTAAATATCTTATATGGCCTGAGCTGCCGAAAAGACAGTGTGAATGTGTGTGTGAGTGTGAGTGTGAATGAGAAAAAAGTGTGAATGTTTTTTTATAAAAAAAAAAAAAAACTTTAACAATCGAATTGAAATAAATAGAGACTAAATAAAAATTTTCTTCTTCGAGTACAAGTGTAAATCCACCAGCTATGAATCAAGCTCAAGTGATTTATAAGAAATTGATACTGATTTTGAGAAATTCTGCGCATAGCCAATATCTTACAGAAACATTTCTGGGCTTTCATACTTCTTAGGAGATAGTGAGGAAGCCTGCCAACCAAAACTGAAAATATTTCCCTGTACGAAATTCGGTAAGGTTCAGTGCCTGTGGTGTGATATTTTTTAGATCCTCTTTAAAATGCATATTTTCCTTTTGCCCTTGGAATCTTTTGAAGCACACTTTACTCTTGTACTTTATAGGAAAGAGAAATGGTTGCCATAGTAACAATTTCTCATGTTTATACATTTTACATCTTGAATTCTAATGTTCCATACTGTTGGAAACTAAATATACGCCTATGTCGACTAGAGTCCGACCGAAACAAGATTTTCAGCCGAAACCGAATTTTGGCTTCAATTTTAGTTTCGACCGAAATCGAAACTTGTTTTAAAATTTTTCTTAAAATTTCCTATATAAAATTCATCTTTTATTTTTAGTAAAATTTCCATTTTTCCCTCTTGCGAAAATCATTTGGCCTGTTTTTTAAGTGCGAATTTCACTCGACGTTTTTTTTTAGTGTACGCGCATAAATAATTCCATCTTTTCAAACTCAGGTTTCGGGCAGGACGAAGTTTCGGCTGAAATTTGGCCGAAACTGGCCGAATTTGAAACTTCTGTCAGTTCCTAAGGTCGACACTAAAATCTGGTGTAACTATCACACTAGATTTTTTGTTTCTCTGTTGATCTAGCCTATATATTTATTGACTGCCCCCCCTGTTGACAAGTTTGCCCCACTCCTGCCCCCCACTGAGAATAAGCTAGCGCCGTCACTGTTAAACATGCAAGATTAGCCGGTATGCCGGGATATCGAAGTTCGAATTAGCAAGATTTTACTGTACATTGTATTCATTCTATAGGAAATTTAAAAAAAATTCTCCGTGATTTATTGTAATGGCTTAAGTTTTTATTTTTTATTTATTTTTTTATTTATTAAAAAAAGTTTAAGCCCTTGACCCGTGGCTCAGAGATAAGACACGGGCTTCTCGTGACTGAAGTCTTGGGTTCGCTTCCGGTCCTAAGCTAGAAAAATTTATTTCATCTGAATTGGCTAACAATCATTTGAAATAAATAGGGATCATGGGAGTAACTAGGGAGGTTCCGGGGCGCCCCCCCCCAGAAGACCCCCCAGAGGATGGCTGGTCCCATCCCCCCAGCCAAATTCCCTAGTTACGCCCTTGATAGGGATGGGGTCTAATTGAGGAAAAAAGACCTCAAACAAATTACAAAAAAAAAAAAAATTCATAGAGCAAGACAAAAAATGCTTTTTAAAGAGTAAATTCTAGATTTTCTGAAGTTTTTACGGATCTGAGTATTTTTCCTGGACTCTCCATCCTCTAGAACAGTGGAGTGATGTGCGGCCCACTTTTTCCGTAAAAAAACGCCGAGGCCTAGTATATACATATAATTTAATATAAATATATAATTTTTATCTTTCCTTAGACGCCCGCGGCCCAGTGCCACTACACTACACCAAGGCCCGAGGGCAAATTTCAAATTTAATTAGTATGCATTTAAAAAGCGTGCAAAGTGGCGGGCGTCAGCTGATGGCGACTGCAGCGCCCGAGTTTCTCTCGTTGTCCGCATCCCTCAACTGCCAAATAAAAATGGCCGGAGCAATAGCAAGGTGGAATGCTTTCTCCAAAGGTATACAAAATAAATACTTTTTTCTACTTTTCATCATTATTTTTACATTACAAATTAAATATATTGAATTTAATAAACTCACTCTTTTTGTTTCTAGGCTTGTATGGAGCGCCTGCAGCTTTAAGCAATGTACAGATAAGAACAAATTCAACTACACCGCCGTCAAAGGTATTTTATTTTTTTAAATTTTGTTTTCATATAGTATTTAAATATGAGATTATTGATTATTTTAGACAAAATTTGGACCTCTCAAAGATGAAGATCGAATTTTTACTAATCTTTATGGGCGACACGACTGGAGATTGAAAGGAGCAATGAAAAGAGGCGATTGGTACAAAACTAAAGAAATTCTACTAAAAGGGGCAGATTGGATTATTAGTGAGTTAATCTTCACATATTTATTCAATTTTCCATATTTTAAGAAAAATTCCTAACCTAAAATTAACATATTACATAAAAGATCGACATTTTTATTTGTTAAAATGAATTTAATCTAAAAAAAAATCTCTTTAATCAATGAAGTATTTCAGAATGTCACAGCTCAACTCGTAGCTGGAGATATTTAATTGAAAAAAGTTAACCTTTTAATTTATATATACACAAATATACTCGCCACCAGCTTCGACTTCACCTGTGACATCCTGAAGTCCTTCATCAATCAATTAAATAGAATGATAATCACAGCAGGAATCCTCAAATATAATTTTTTCTTTTATATGTTTTTTTATATTAAAATTTGACAATCACACTTCAAATTGTTTATGTGAGTTTTGTATTAAAAAAAAAAATAATAATCTGTGATCTTGCTAGAAAAAACAAACGATTCTCATTCTTGACCAATATTTTTAGAATTCATATTTTCAATCAATTGAAAAAAAGATTCTTTAAATAATATGACTTTCTAAACTACTTTGTTTATGCATATATATGTACAGAGTCGTAGTCAAAAAATCTTTTCGGAGTCCCGGGTTCGCTTCCCATCCCAAGCGAGAAAAATTTACTTCATTTGATTTGACTACAAATCATTTGAAATAAATAGGGATGGGGTCTAAATGGCCTTAGATGCCGAGAAGGACCTTAAAAAAAAAAAAAAAAAAAAAATCTTTTCGGGGGGTATTCCCATATCCACCCCTGGTTATAGCCGTGTATATATAACATCAACTTAATAAGTTTCTGGCCTAACTAAGAATATAATTTTTTTTTTAGAAATTCAACTTTATTATTCAACAGAGACAACATGGACATTCAAGACTGATACATTCATTCCAAGGCTACTCTAACCTTTCGATATAGTAGAATATTTGTTCTCATAGGCCTCAGTTTTGGCAATCACTTCTTCATTTGAACATCCCTTGGAGAATTCCACATACGACCTCAAGCGACTGCTGACTTTTTGCAGTATTCAAAAAGGTGTTCCAGGGAAAAGAAATTTGGTTCAAATGAAGAAGTGTGAACAAAAAAGGCATAGAAAAGTTAGAGCAGGGGTTCCCAAACTTTTTCAGTTTCCGGCGCCCTTAATATATCAGAATTTTTTCGCGGCGCCCCATGTCAAATCTCAGAGCAAACCTTTATGTTGCTAATAGTTTTTCTTCATTTCGAATTCAGATACGCACTGATATATCTATACCTCTAATGTTTGCCATTTTATTTAATAAATAATTAAAACTCCTGACAAATTTTTCGACTAATAGCGAAAAATTAAAGGTGAATACTATTTTTTGGCCATATTCAAAAATTTTCACTGCGCCCTGGGGCGCCGCGGCTGCACAACCCCTGAGTTAGAGGAATGTTAGAATGAACACTTTGAAGAGAGTCGAATTTCTAAAAAGAAATTTGTTTTTCTTAGTTAAACCCGAAACTTATTGAGTGATTTGTTATATTTAAATTGATCCCCTCTTTATTTTATATTCCTCTGCACTTATAACTCTATGCATTTAGTGATTGAGGTGTAAATTTATTATTACAGTCCTGATTGAAGAAAACAGATTACAGCAAAGTTTGAGTCTAGATCCCAAAATGTTTCGGTTCAAATTTTCCATGTATAAAGTTTCTACCGTGGGCCCTTGTTGAAATATTATCATTGTGAAGTGATAGTATCAGTCAAATTTGAATGATACAAATAAAATCTCTAGATTATGTGATGAAGATCGGGGCAGCCTGGTGGATATTATTGAGAAAGATGAAGAGGGATGAAGAGTTAATTTGTGACTGTTATGTTTATAAAATCTGTAAATAAATTACGAACACAATTGACGAGCGCCAATAAGTAACACTCACAGCTTTGTTAGATATATATCTCTATGACTTGGTTAAGTCCGAAAAGAATCGACGATATAAATCTCCAAAATATTTAACTACTGTATATATAAATAGAAATTTATTTTATAATGATTTGTCATGAGAGCATCCAAAGTTCGGCAAAGAAATGATTTTTTTTCTTTAATATTTATTTTTTTCTTTTTAGATGAAGTAAAAACATCAGGATTGCGAGGCCGAGGAGGTGCTGGTTTCCCTTCAGGAATGAAATGGAGTTTTATGAACAAGCCAGGAGATGGCAGGTGATTAAAATAATACGTTATTAATCTCTTTCAAATAAAAAGAAATCATTTTTTATATCTATACATGTTTTGGTTGGTAAAACGTTGCTGTGTTTATCTTAATTTGTACAATAACTACTTATTCACAAATTTGTTGTTGAATTTAACAAAATTTTTCACTTGCCTAATGGAATTAGCAGGTTAACACTTATGGCCGATATATATTTATTCAATTTTTTGTTCTAGACCGAAATATTTAGTCGTAAACGCTGATGAAGGAGAGCCAGGGACTTGTAAAGATAGAGAAATCATGCGACATGATCCCCACAAATTGGTAGAAGGATGTCTGGTTGCTGGTAGAGCGATGGGAGCCAAAGCTGCTTATATCTACATTCGGGGAGAATTTTATAACGAGGCTTCAAATATGCAAGTGGCCATTGCAGAGGTATTCAAACAAACAAAAAACATCTCTTTAAGATATTATTTATTTATTATAAAAGCCTACCGATATCCCTTCAAGATGAGATATTGGTATACAAATAAATTCCGAAACGCCTTATCAGGCTTTATTTGCAGTTCTTGGACTTGCCTTTCGTGATTTCCTAGCTTCTAACTTCAATCCACATATGAGCAACATTGTAAATGAAGCTTATAATATCATAATAAGAATTACTAAACAATTTAATAAAATAAATATAAATAATAATTTGTATATATCTGTGGTCTCGAGGATGCCTCGACCCGATTACCGAGTCAAATGGAATCCGTGCAGAAGAAATTCTTTCGTTATCTATTTTATAAAAGCACGGACTTATATACGCCATATCCTGAGTTGTTAGGGCTCTTCGAGGAGAGTAAAAGGAGGCAGAGAGGAGATCATCAATATTTAGAAATATTGCTGAGCTGAATCTCAGGGAAATGGAGGGGGGTAAAAGAAGTAGAATTTAATTCAATTCTCTTTGAGATTTATTTTTTGTTCTGATTTTTTTTTCTTCTAGTTTGTTATTTTTACTTGTGGTCATTATGATAATCTAATGTGAATTATATATATATATATCAGGGTGGCACTTATTTACCAAACTTAAAATTTTGAACCGTTCGCCCCCCGAGATGATTCAATTATCACAAAAAAATAAGATTGCAATGATAATAGCCCTCAAATTTAGCGTTTAAACAGTGCCGAAATGCTATTGAAAAAGTGTATTTTAAACGATTTCCACGAAAAATTTCAATGATATAATTTTTAAAGAGCATATAAAAAAAGTTGATTGATGAATTTTAATCAAAATCGTTGGAGCGAATTTTGAGAAAATCGAAAAAAACTGAAAAAGTATATACATCAGTAAAGTACTAATACTTTTTGGCTGATTTTGTTCAAAAGCTTCGTGTCACGCACCTCCCAGGGGGTTGCCTAACTTAAATATATATAAAATTTCTACCTCAGCCAAAGAATACTAGTAATTTACTGTTGTACTTGTTTAGTTTTTTTCGATTTTCTCAAAATTCGTTCCAACGATTTTGATTAAAATTCATCAATCAACTATTTTTTAGATGCTCTTTAAAAAGTATATCAGTGAAATTTTTCGTTGAAATTGTTTAAAATACACTTTATGCTAATTTTCAATAGCATTTCGGCACGGTTTAAACACTAAATTTGAGGGCTTTTACCATTGCAATCTTATTATCTTGTGATAATTCAATCATCTCGGGGGCGAACCGTTCAAAATTTTAAGTTTGGTAAATAAGTGGCACCCTGATATATACAGTATATATATATATATATATATATATAGGAATGGAAAAGAGCAAGTACAGGTGCAGCAAATAAAGAGAGAGCCTTTGGATGCCAAATGCCGAAAGGGAGACGTTTCGGACAAAAATTTACATGTCCATCCTCAGTCCTTGTTGACTTATAAACTAATTAGGCACAAAGTTGTCATTGTTGTTGCGGCACGAATTTGTGCACATGTATATTTTTTTTATAAAATCAGTCGAGTGTCATTGTTTCGTGAGAGTCTATAAGATTATCTTTATGCCTAATTAGTTTATAAGCCGACGAGTACTGAGGATGGACAAATAAAATTTTGTCCGAAACGTCTCCCTTTCGGTATTTGGCATCCAAAGGCTCTCTTTATTTGCTGCATCTCTACTTGCTCTTTCCCATTCCATAACATCAACAGCAACTTCTCTTTAAATTATATATAGACCCCTATATATGTGAAATAAAATCAAAGTTGGCTGAATTTATTTTTAAATTAATTTATGTGAAATTTTCTCTATATTGTATGTATTGTCTCTCAACATATGGGTTTATCCTTTATTTTGAATAGAAATTAAATGAATTTCGAACATCAACAGGAGTAATATAAATCTTTTTAAATAACAAGTAATCACCCTGGATTGGGATTTAGATATAATTCAATCAATCATCATTTTTTTCTTAAATTATTAATTTATTTCTTTGTATTCATAATTTCGTCAATGTTAATGTATATATATTTTTTGTTGAAGGCTTACCAGGCCGGCTTGCTCGGTCACAACGCGTGTGGTTCCGGTTATGATTTTGATGTATTCATGCATAGAGGCGCTGGAGCCTACATTTTGTGGAGAAGAAACAGCTTTAATTGAATCCATTGAAGGAAAACAGGTAAAGAGTGACATTTCTCGATGATTTAAAATTGAAATTTAATTTTTTTTGTTTTGTTTTTGTAGGGCAAGCCCCGTTTGAAGCCGCCATTTCCCGCCGATGTTGGTGTCTTTGGTTGTCCAACAACAGTCGCAAACGTAGAGACAGTTGCAGTGGCGCCAGCCATTTGTCGTCGTGGCGGAGCTTGGTTTGCTGGCTTTGGCCGACCACGCAATTCTGGAACAAAATTATTTAATATCTCAGGACATGTGAATAATCCTTGTACTGTAGAAGAGGAAATGTCAATTCCACTTAAGGTTGGTCTTTAATCATAAAAATGAAGAGATCCCAGACACTTTGTTTATTCATTTAAATAGTTAGATTTTACACTTTAACTAATTTATTTAAGTTCAGGAAATCTCAAATGAGCAACGCAGCTAGTTGTTTTTCAATTTTTATTTAAATGCAAAGTGCCAGGG
>JAKCPI010015200.1:0-11770 GCA_023213315.1 Euborellia annulipes | reverse complement strand
TAAACATGCAAGATTAGCCGGTATGCCGGGATATCGAAGTTCGAATTAGCAAGATTTTACTGTACATTGTATTCATTCTATAGGAAATTTAAAAAAATTCTCCGTGATTTATTGTAATGGCTTAAGTTTTTTTTATTTTTCATTTTATTTTTTTATTTATTAAAAAAAGTTTAAGCCCTTGACCCGTGGCTCAGAGATAAGACACTGGATTCTTGTGCCTGAAGTCTTGGGTTCGCTTCCGGTCCTAAGCTAGAAAAATTTATTTCATCTGAATTGGCTACCAATCACATTTGAAATAAATAGGGATCATGGGCGTAACTAGGGGGGTTCCGGGGGCGCGCCCGCCCAGAAGAGCCCCAGAGGATGGCTGGTTCCATCCCCCCAGCCAAATTCCCTAGTTACGCCCTTGATAGGGATGGGGTCTAATTGAGGAAAAAAGACCTCAAACAAATTACAAAAAAAAAAAATTCATAGAGCAAGACAAAAAATGCTTTTTAAAGAGTAAATTCTAGATTTTCTGAAGTTTTTACGGATCTGAGTATTTTTCCTGGACTCTCCATCCTCTAGAACAGTGGAGTGATGTGCGGCCCACTTTTTCCGTAAAAAAACGCCGAGGCCTAGTATATACATATAATTTAATATAAATATATAATTTTATCTTTCCTTAGAAGCCCGCGGCCCAGTGCCACTACACTACACCAAGGCCCGAGGGCAAATTTCAAATTTAATTAGTATGCATTTAAAAAGCGTGCAAAGTGGCGGGCGTCAGCTGATGGCGACTGCAGCGCCCGAGTTTCTCTCGTTGTCCGCATCCCTCAACTGCCAAATAAAAATGGCCGGAGCAATAGCAAGGTGGAATGCTTTCTCCAAAGGTATACAAAATAAATACTTTTTTCTACTTTTCATCATTATTTTTACATTACAAATTAAATATATTGAATTTAATAAACTCACTCTTTTTGTTTCTAGGCTTGTATGGAGCGCCTGCAGCTTTAAGCAATGTACAGATAAGAACAAATTCAACTACACCGCCGTCAAAGGTATTTTATTTTTTTTAAATTTTGTTTTCATATAGTATTTAAATATGAGATTATTGATTATTTTAGACAAAATTTGGACCTCTCAAAGATGAAGATCGAATTTTTACTAATCTTTATGGGCGACACGACTGGAGATTGAAAGGAGCAATGAAAAGAGGCGATTGGTACAAAACTAAAGAAATTCTACTAAAAGGGGCAGATTGGATTATTAGTGAGTTAATCTTCACATATTTATTCAATTTTCCATATTTTAAGAAAAATTCCTAACCTAAAATTAACATATTACATAAAAGATCGACATTTTTATTTGTTAAAATGAATTTAATCTAAAAAAAAATCTCTTTAATCAATGAAGTATTTCAGAATGTCACAGCTCAACTCGTAGCTGGAGATATTTAATTGAAAAAAGTTAACCTTTTAATTTATATATACACAAATATACTCGCCACCAGCTTCGACTTCACCTGTGACATCCTGAAGCCCTTCATCAATCAATTAAATAGAATGATAATCACAGCAGGAATCCTCAAATATAATTTTTTCTTTTATATGTTTTTTTATATTAAAATTTGACAATCACACTTCAAATTGTTTATGTGAGTTTTGTATTAAAAAAAAAAAAATAATAATCTGTGATCTTGCTAGAAAAAACAAACGATTCTCATTCTTGACCAATATTTTTAGAATTCATATTTTCAATCAATTGAAAAAAGATTCTTTAAATAATATGACTTTCTAAACTACTTTGTTTATGCATATATATGTACAGAGTCGTAGTCAAAAAATCTTTTCGGGGGTATTCCCATATCCACCCTTGGTTATAGCCGTGTATATATAACATCAACTTAATAAGTTTCTGGCCTAACTAAGAATATAATTTTTTTTTTTTAGAAATTCAACTTTATTATTCAACAGAGACAACATGGACATTCAAGACTGATACATTCATTCCAAGGCTACTCTAACCTTTCGATATAGTAGAATATTTGTTCTCATGGGCCTCAGTTTTGGCAATCACTTCTTCATTTGAACATCCCTTGGAGAATTCCACATACGACCTCAAGCGACTGCTGACTTTTTGCAGTATTCAAAAAGGTGTTCCAGGGAAAAGAAATTTGGTTCAAATGAAGAAGTGTGAACAAAAAAGGCATAGAAAAGTTAGAGCAGGGGTTCCCAAACTTTTTCAGTTTCCGGCGCCCTTAATATATCAGAATTTTTTCGCGGCGCCCCATGTCAAATCTCAGAGCAAACCTTTATGTTGCTAATAGTTTTTCTTCATTTCGAATTCAGATACGCACTGATATATCTATACCTCTAATGTTTGCCATTTTATTTAATAAATAATTAAAACTCCTGACAAATTTTTCGACTAATAGCGAAAAATTAAAGGTGAATACTATTTTTTGGCCATATTCAAAAATTTTCACTGCGCCCTGGGGCGCCGCGGCTACAGTTTGGGAACCCCTGAGTTAGAGGAATGTTAGAATGAACACTTTGAAGAGAGTCGAATTTCTAAAAAGAAATTTGTTTTTCTTAGTTAAACCCGAAACTTATTGAGTGATTTGTTATATTTAAATTGATCCCCTCTTTATTTTATATTCCTCTGCACTTATAACTCTATGCATTTAGTGATTGAGGTGTAAATTTATTATTACAGTCCTGATTAAAGAAAACAGATTACAGCAAAGTTTGAGTCTAGATCCCAAAATGTTTCGGTTCAAATTTTTCATGTATAAAGTTTCTACCGTGGGCCCTTGTTGAAATATTATCATTGTGAAGTGATAGTATCAGTCAAATTTGAATGATACAAATAAAATCTCTAGATTATGTGATGAAGATCGGGGCAGCCTGGTGGATCTTATTGAGAAAGATGAAGAGGGATGAAGAGTTAATTTGTGACTGTTATGTTTATAAAATCTGTAAATAAATTACGAACACAATTGACGAGCGCCAATAAGTAACACTCACAGCTTTGTTAGATATATGACTTGGTCCGAAAAGAATCGACGATATAAATCTCCAAAATATTTAACTACTGTATATATAAATAGAAATTTATTTTATAATGATTTGTCATGAGAGCATCCAAAGTTCGGCAAAGAAATGATTTTTTTCTTTAATATTTATTTTTTTTCTTTTTAGATGAAGTAAAAACATCAGGATTGCGAGGCCGAGGAGGTGCTGGTTTCCCTTCAGGAATGAAATGGAGTTTTATGAACAAACCAGGAGATGGCAGGTGATTAAAATAATACGTTATTAATCTCTTTCAAATAAAAAGAAATCATTTTCTATATCTATACATGTTTTGGTTGGTAAAACGTTGCTGTGTTTATCTTAATTTGTACAATAACTACTTATTCACAAATTTGTTGTTGAATTTAACAAAATTTTTCACTTGCCTAATGGAATTAGCAGGTTAACACTTATGGCCGATATATATTTATTCAATTTTTTGTTCTAGACCGAAATATTTAGTCGTAAACGCTGATGAAGGAGAGCCAGGGACTTGTAAAGATAGAGAAATCATGCGACATGATCCCCACAAATTGGTAGAAGGATGTCTGGTTGCTGGTAGAGCGATGGGAGCCAAAGCTGCTTATATCTACATTCGGGGAGAATTTTATAACGAGGCTTCAAATATGCAAGTGGCCATTGCAGAGGTATACAAACAAACAAAAAACATCTCTTTAAGATATTATTTATTTATTATAAAAGTCTACCGATATCCCTTCAAGATGAGATATTGGTATACAAATAAATTCCGAAACGCCTTATCAGGGCTTTATTTGCTGTTCTTGGACTTGCCTTTCGTGATTTCCTAGCTTCTAACTTCAATCCACCACATGAGCAACATTGTAAATGAAGCTTATAATATCATAATAAGAAATACTAAACAATTTAATAAAATAAATATAAATAATAATTTGTATATATCTGTGGTCTCGAGGATGCCTCGACCCGATTACCGAGTCAAATTGAATCCGTGCAGAAGAAATTCTTTCGTTATCTATTTTATAAAAGCACGGACTTATATACGCCCTATCCTGAGTTGTAGGGCTGTTCGAGGAGAGTAAAAGGAGGCAGAGAGGAAATCATCAATATTTAGAAATATTGCTGAGCTGAATCTCAGGGAAATGGAGATTTTCGGGGTAAAAGAAGTAGAATTTAATTCAATTCTCTTCGAGATTTATTTTTTGTTCTGATTTTTTTTCTTCTAGTTTGTTATTTTTACTTGTGGTCATTATGATAATCTAATGTGAATTATATATATATATATAAATTAGGGTGGCACTTATTTACCAAACTTAAAATTTTGAACGGTTCGCCCCCGAGATGATTCAATTATCACAAAAAAATCTCAAAAGCTCAAATTTAGGTTTTAAACCATGCCGAAATGCTATTGAAGATTAGCATAAAGTGTATTTTAAACGATTTCCACGAAAAATTTCACTCATATAATTTATAAAGAGCATCTAAAAAATAGTTGATTGATGAATTTTAATCAAAATCGTTGGAGCGAATTTTGAGAAAATCGAAAAAAACTGAAAAAGTATATACATCAGTTAAGTACTAATACTTTTTGGCTGATTTTGTTCAAAAGCTTCGTGTCACGCACCTCCCAGGGGGTTGCCTAACTTAAATATATATAAAATTTCTACCTCAGCCAAAGAATACTAGTAATTTACTGTTGTACTTGTTTAGTTTTTTTTCGATTTTCTCAAAATTCGTTCCAACGATTTTGATTAAAATTCATCAATCAACTATTTTTTAGATGCTCTTTAAAAAGTATACCAGTGAAATTTTTCGTGGAAATCGTTTAAAATACACTTTATGCTAATCTTCAATAGCATTTCGGCATGGTTTAAAACCTAAATTTGAGGGCTTTTACCTTGCAATCTTATTTTTGTGATAATTGAATCATCTCGGGGGCGAACCGTTCAAAATTTTAAGTTTGGTAAATAAGTGCCACCCTGATATATACAGTATATATATATATATATGGAATGGAAAAGAGCAAGTACAGGTGCAGCAAATAAAGAGAGAGCCTTTGGATGCCAAATGCCGAAAGGGAGACGTTTCGGACAAAAATTTATATGTCCATCCTCAGTCCTTGTTGACTTATAAACTAATTAGGCACAAAGTTGTCATTGTTGTTGCGGCACGAATTTGTGCACATGTATATTTTTTTTATAAAATTAGCCGAGTGTCATTGTTTCGTGAGAGTCTATAAGATTATCTTTGTGCCTAATTAGTTTATAAGCCGACGAGGACTGAGGATGGACAAATAAAATTTTGTCCGAAACGTCTCCCTTTCGGTATTTGGCATCCAAAGGCTCTCTTTATTTGCTGCACCTGTACTTGCTCTTTCCCATTCCATAACATCAACAGCAACTTCTCTTCAAATTATATATAGACCCCTATATATGTGAAATAAAATCAAAGTTGGCTGAATTGTTAAATTAATTTATGTGGAATTTTCTCTATATTGTATGTATTGTCTCTCAACATATTTGGGTTTATCCTTTATTTTGAATAGAAATTAAAATGAATTTCGAACATCAACAGGAGTAATATAAATCCTTTTAAATAACAAGTAATCACCCTGCATTGGGATTTAGATATAATTCAATCAATCAATAATCTTTTTTCTTAAATTATTAATTTATTTCTTTGTATTCATAATTTCGTCAATGTTAATGTATATATATTTTTTGTTGAAGGCTTACCAGGCCGGCTTGCTCGGTCACAACGCGTGTGGTTCCGGTTATGATTTTGATGTATTCATGCATAGAGGCGCTGGAGCCTACATTTGTGGAGAAGAAACAGCTTTAATTGAATCCATTGAAGGAAAACAGGTAAAGAGTGACATTTCTCGATGATTTAAAATTGAAATTTAATTTTTTTTGTTTTGTTTTTGTAGGGCAAGCCCCGTTTGAAGCCGCCATTTCCCGCCGATGTCGGTGTCTTTGGTTGTCCAACAACAGTCGCAAACGTAGAGACAGTTGCAGTGGCGCCAGCCATTTGTCGTCGTGGCGGAGCTTGGTTTGCTGGCTTTGGCCGACCACGCAATTCTGGAACAAAATTATTTAATATCTCAGGACATGTGAATAATCCTTGTACTGTAGAAGAGGAAATGTCAATTCCACTTAAGGTTGGTCTTTAATCATAAAAATGAAGAGATCCAGACACTTTGTTTATTCATTTATTTTTTTTTTTTTTGTTTAAAAAACACACACTTTTTTCTCATTCACACTCACACACACTACACACAGTCTTTTCGGAAACTTAGGCCAAATAAGACTTTATACGATAACCGTTATTTGTAAATATATCTATTGGGGGTCCGGGCATTCTTATTTAAGCCATTTGGTATCCAAATGGTTTAAATAAGATCATCGGACTGCCTAGGTGCGAACCCGCGACTTTTGGTATACGAGGTTAGTACGCTAACCCCTACACCAAGCCCCGAGGGCGTTTATTCATTTGAACAATTAGATTTTACACTTAAACTAATGTGAGATATATTTTGATGCCTCTTTGTGGACTCTATAGGCAGGAGATCCCCGAGAAAATAGAAATAAATCTCAGTTAAATTTTGAAAATACAGTATATTATTTTTATTATAAGAAAAACATCACCATCTTTGAGATGATGGTCCAGTTCAAGACCGGTCTAAAACACAAAAAATGCAATTTTGAGGTTTTTGCGCCAATTATCTTCAAAATGCCTCTACTATCTTTGTGCTAGTCCGTTTCTTAAACTACTTAGTGGATCACCCCTAGATTGAGCGCGGTGAGCCATCTTGGATTTGTGGGGGGCCGTGCAAGAGTGAATCATCTCTTTGAAAAACTTCAAATATTTCGGGGCAAGAATGGAGTTTTTTTTAAAAAAAAATAATAATGATGATGAATGGTAAGATAATTAAATTTAAAATTAGAACTCCAATCAATTTTTTAATTATAACATCATCAGTTCTTTAGAAATTAAAAATAATATATAAAAATATATAATAAAAATTTATATATTATAACACCCACCAACCCACACATATTATTTTAATTTTATTAACACCACATCCCATCTGAGACCATAAATCTATTTTTATAATTTTATTTTATTTTTATTACAATTATTATTCCATTTCACCTAAAAGATATTTTTATCTAATTAAACCCGAAACTTTTCTATTGAATTTTTATTATAGACTCTTTTTGACATCCTCTCTCCTTCATCATTCTAATGAACTAGAACAACGAACAAAATATATATATATATATATCTCGAAAATAGAAAAAGAAGAAAAGGGGAATATTTAAAAAACTATCGCCTACTTTAGAAAAAATCAAAATTGACGGAAGTACTGTTTCGAAATTTGACAAAACTCAGAGAAAGCCCAGGACACTGTCCACGGAAGGCAGTCCCCCGTCGACGCGCACCGCGGACGGCGAAAGGGAGGGGGGAGGAAGCTGGGGGCTTTTTCCCCCCCAAATTAAAATTAATTAAAACGTCAAATAATAATTATTTAATCTCTTGGCGATCGATTTCGCTATTTAAATGTTTCAACAACAATCGTTCACAAAACTAAAAATCATATTTTTCTCTCCACACCTTTAAACAATTCTTAATTTTACTGATTTTTCAAAATTTCAATTATATATAACGCTGGCCTGAGGATGCTATAAATAGCGAAATCGATCGCCAAGAGATTAAATAATTATTATAAAAAATAAACATCTGACGTTTTAATTAATTTTAAATTTAATTATCTTACCTTTCATCATGTACACGTCAGAAATAGAGGAATATATTCAACATAATAATGGTGAGTTCAGGAGATGAAAGAACGGGCCCCCCCCCCTTCCCCCTGAACATTAAATCAAATGTAGAGAAAGTTTTTTTCTTTTTGCAGGTTATTCAGCAATCTTAATTAATAAAGAAAGACTTCATTTTTTAAATTTGAAAATTTTAATGGGAATAAGACAACAAGTGTGCGCATTAATCCTGGTTTCGGTTACAAATGACTGTCAGGCCTGTGAAAAACAACATCAAAACGTCAACAGGGTATTCATCTTAGGTAGAATATACATGTATAGATCTATTTCTAATAAAAATTCACATTTTTTATATAATAATTTTAAAAAACAAAACATTTATCAATTCAACATACCCATAAATTTTCGATCTCCGTATTTACGTATATTATGCCAACAATAAGTTTAATTATGAGGAAGATCTTGGTTTCTGTACCATGTATATATATATATATATTATTTCTATATATTATTATCTTAACTTGTTTAGAAGGAATTTATTAACAAAGATTGGCGCAGATAATATGTTTTGATGTTGTTTTCACAGGCCTGACGATGGCCCTTGTAGCTGAAACCAGGATTAATGTGCACATTGGTTGTCTTATTCCCATTAAAATCTTCAAATTTAAAAAAATGACGTTTTTCTTTATTAATTTATTGCTGAATAACCTGCAAAAAGAAAAAACTTTCTCTACATTTGAAATAATAATGGTTTGAGAGTGGGAAAAACCTTTGAGTTCTATGATTGTGATGATTCGTGCAAAATTTCAGCAATCGGATAAAGCAGGCAACGGAAAGGAAAAGCAGAAACTATAATCGGTTCTCCTGAAAAATCGCTTTTTTGAGTTAGACCGGTCTTGTACTGGACCGACGATATAGCCACTTTTGAAAATTCTTCACACACTTGGGTTCCTTAATAGGGGATTCCAGTGTTTTCATATCTAAATGAGATACTACATCGCCATTATTAATATTAAAGGAAATATTCTATAGATCAGCGGCTCCCAACGTTTTTTGATCTGCGGCCCACTATTTTCGTTAAAAAACTGCTGAGGCCCAATGTATATTTAAACCTATATATAATTTTTATTTTTCCTTAGACGTCCGAAGCCCAGTTTCAATAAGCCCGCGGCCCACGGGTTGGAAACCGCTGCTATAGATATTTAAATTTCCAAAAATCATTCATTCTTGCAAGCCAGTATTGTATTAACGAAATTAACCCAGGCATTTATTATTAAATATTTCTTATATAGGCTACTTGTACATGACTTCGATAACTATTTTGTTTATAATTAACCGATTTGCAAGAATGAATGATTTTTGGTAAGTTAAAGACGTATAGAATATCTTGAATATATGTTTTTTTTTTTTTTTTTGCATTCAGGGATGGTTAAAAAAAAGGGAGAAAAACTCTAACATTCTTCGTTCGGCACCATTGCCTTTTACCATATGTTTTGTAGCGAAACTAACCACATCATTTATGACAAAATTGAGGGCTAATTATTTTCTCGACACCGCATGGTCCTGAAGAAGGAGCCGTTTGAGCCCCGAAACGTTGACCTATAGCGGAGGGATTTAATCCGAATAAATTGCCCGAATATCAGCTCTGGATTTATTTATTCACCCTTCTCTATAACATAATTTTATAAAATAAGCTTGTAATATTGAAAAAAAGACATTCATCTTGTCTTTTTGTAGTTGGCCAAAAAAGCTGAAACAAAAAATAAAATTGTGATGAAAAGATATATATATATATATATATATATCTTTTATACACTGGGCGTAAAAAAAAAACGTAACAATTTGTTTCTTGTTAAGAAGACCTGTTGTGATCTACCTTAATGATACTCTAATTTAAGAAACATTCAATATGAAACATCTTATATATTTCTAAGTAAATTTAACACAAATACAAATCAATTTATAAAATAAAGAAAATGAGAGACAAATCAACATAATCTCGATACGTTTAGTTGAAAATTTGGCGTTAATCTTGGTTTTATTTAAATTATTAAAATGATATGGATTTGTTTAAAATTTACTTAGAAATGTATAAGCTATTTCATATTAAATGTTTAATAAATTACAGTATCATTAAGATAGATTAAAACAGGTCTTTTTAAGAAGAAACAAAATGTCACGTTTTATTTGACGCGCAGTGTATATATAAATAATTAATTGTTTTTGTTTTTAAATTCTAGGAATTGATTGAATTGCACGCCGGAGGAATCCAAGGTGGCTGGGATAATTTATTAGCAATTATCCCCGGAGGTTCCTCGACTCCTCTCATACCGAAATCCGTGTGCGAAGAGGCGATTATGGATTTCGATGGTCTCGTTGCTGTCCAGACGTCTCTCGGCACTGCAGCCATTATCGTAATGAACAAACAAACGGATATAGTGCGTGCAATCGCCCGATTGATTGAATTCTATAAACACGAGTCGTGTGGCCAATGCACGCCCTGTCGAGAGGGTATCTCGTGGATGAATCAGATCATCCATCGGTTCATTACAGGCAATGCTCAACCAAGCGAAATTGATATGCTCTGGGAGATAAGCAAACAAATCGAAGGGCACACTATCTGCGCTCTTGGAGATGGCGCCGCTTGGCCTGTTCAGGTAAGGGATTTATTTTTATGTTGATATTTGAGATTATCATTCATGATTGATCGTTCTTACTGAATAAGCTAAATGGATAACTCACCCATAAATATTATACATAATGAATGCATTGTGCCCTTATAACAACTCCGGGACATAGGCTGATGATAAATAAAGTTTTTCCAAAACGTTTCGGAGGCTTTAATTTTTGGCTGCTCTTTCGCCTGTTGTATTTTTATTTAGGGCTTAACATACAGAATCAAACTTTATCATTTTTTTTATGATAATTTGTTGAACCTTTTTCAATGATTTTTATTTATATCTAATATTCCTATTACAAAATCTTCCTCTCGAACATCCTCAAAAAAAAAAATAATAATGGGCGCTGTTGAATGAATCATTTGAACAAAATCTATATGCATGTATCTTTTTAAATATTTTTTTTTTTTGTGGGGGAATCTCTAAATTTGAGTTCGGTCCCCCCCCCCCAAAAAAAAATATAGGCCTACGTCCCGGGCTGATAATAAAAGCCATTTATTTAAAAGTTTTTACTGTAGACCCGTACATTATATTGAAATGAATACAGTTTTATTCATTTTGGTTTTATACATTGAATATGTGAATATTTTACAATAACTTTTTTTTTTTGCCTGAGCTTAAACTCATACCGATTAAAATTTTTATTGTTGATAATAGAAGTGGCTGTTCAGCAATTAGAATGATGAAGGAAGAGGGATGTCCAGCCAAAAAAAGCCTCTATCGAATAAAAATCTCCAATCAGAAAACGTTTCGGGTTTAATTAGATAAAACCATCATCAGTTCTTTAGAGATTATTGGCAATCTCAGATGCACACCATTGAGATGCAGATAGTGTGTTGGCCTCTTTCGGTCCCCCTCCCCCCCCCCCATTCCAAAATTTTTATTTATTTATTTTTTTTTTTCAAAATCTTCACCAATTTAGAGAAATGGGCAGGAGCAGCCAATAAAAAAGACTCTGTATGCTGGTTCTGATTTCGGGGACGTTTCGGTTCTTTTAATTTAAGAGCTATCCGCGTGTATATATAAAAATTAACAAATTGTTATAATAAGGGTTATATAATTTGTTAATTTATATATACAATATCAATATTATATGTATTTTTTTAGTAGGGACTGCGGATGGCTCTTAAATTAAAATTTGTTTGGATTATTTTGTGTTAATTGTTTCGCTTTGATTTTTTTATATCTTATTAAATTACTAAATCCTGGCTTCTTTCTTGGTCAACTCAAAAGTAGTAAATGAGAGTATAAATAAATTAAATATGTATATATATATATA
>JAKCPI010015199.1:0-19597 GCA_023213315.1 Euborellia annulipes | reverse complement strand
CTACCAAGGATGCTGTGTGCAGGAAGAAGCCTGAATTGTGGAAAAACCAGATATATTGGATATGACAATGAGCCAGCTCACGTGTCACTCCTTGTCTGCAAGTAGATAGCAAAACACCACATTCCTGTTGTGCTCCATCCACTATATTCTCCGGACCTAGCCCCAGCAGACTTTTTCCTTTTGGATCACCCTTTTAGACTTTTACTAACACTCGCACTCCTCTTTTCTAAAAAATTATAACTCTATATTAAAAAAAGAAAAATATAATTAAATTCAGTGTAGAACAAACTAAAAAACTATTCTCTTTTAATCTAAAACCATTTTCAAAAATAAATAATTACTATAGTAGGCCTATATCTAAAATATTTATTTTTGAGAAAGCGTTCGATTAAAAAAATAAACATTTCGATATGTGTAAATGCAGCAAACGAGTTTGACATTTTAAAACTATTTTTATATAAATATATTTTCTTTTACTAAATGTATTATTTTCTCTATTTATTAAAAGAACAAGAAATAAAAATAAATATTTTTGGGCCTAACCACTTATCTATAAATCTGACCCTGGAATTTCGTTTCAAATTCGATAAATTTATAGGCCTTTTATTAGAAAAGATTCCTGGACAGTAGACTTATAGAAATTTTGAATAATAATTTAAATTTTATTCTTATCTATAATACAACAATCTTAATGGCCGGAACAGCCAACAATTAAAGGTCTCTTGTCCATTTCTCTTTCCTCCGCGGTATTTTATTATGAGTTAAATTAATTCCAATTTCATTTGGAAATTTATTTTTTGTTTGTTTGTTTGTTTGACTTTCAACTGTTCAATGAGAGAAAATTATTTTTTTCTAATATAAATATATCCAAAAAATTTTTCAACAATTAACGATTATTTATTTATATATTTTTTTCTTCATTTAACAATGAAACACTTTTTTTTTTTATTTTTAGGTTATATTTTGAAATTTTATTTTAATCGATTGATTTATTTATCTAAAATTTAATTTGCTTAGAAGGATTTAGAATTGGATAAATAAATATAAAAGAAATTGAACTGTACATACGAAAAAAAAAAAAAAAAATTGAGATCTCTTAGCGAGGGATCACTGTTAGCTTTTTATTTTTATAATAAAAATACCTCTTTTCTGATAAACTGTGGATTATATAAAACATTTTCGGCCGCTCATTCTGTGGCATTATTTAGATACAGTCACATCTAGCGGTCTACATTATGAAGATGGCCGCCCCATTGTTACAACCCCAACGCCATCTGAAATGAACTTAGAAACACAATGGATGTTCTACAAAAACGCCAACGCCATCATATCATTTGATTTACTTATTTTACAATTCATCAAAAAAAATATGCGTTCTCAAGTAAAATTGCAATTTTTAAGATTTATAAGCAAATTTCCATTAGTTAATTGGCTTATTAATTCATAAATAACCTCATAATTTTATAAATGGTGTGGTTATGGGACGTCCATCTTGATTCAAAGTTCAATTTAGATGTCGCTGGAGTTGTAATAATGGGACGGCCATTTTGGTTCGGTTTTCACTTCATTATTAGACGTTTAATGATTGTATCTGAAGAAGGTCGAATTCTTATATGAATAAACCACAAGTATTTTTATTTATGAGAAGCAGGATGAAGAAAGAAGAGCAGCTAGTCATTTATTTAAGGCCCATTAGGCTCTCGGCCGAGACCATCTTTAGAGCTATAACATAGCAAGGTTAGACCAAATTTTTAAAAAATTACAATTTCATTTCATTCATGAGTAATATTATAAAAAATATTTATATTTATATACTTAAACTGAAACTTATTGGTTATGAATTATATAATTGAGTTTACAATATTTGTCTCATATTGACAGCCTATATATTTTTTATAATATTATTCATGATTGAAATGAAATTGTAATTTTTAAAAAATTTGTTCTATTCTTGCTTTGTTATAGCTTTGAAGATGGTCTCGACCGAGACCGAAATGTTAGCCTAATGGGCCTTAAATAAATGAAATAAATACTAGCTGATCTTCTTTCTTTTCCTGCTTCTCATCAACAATTTTAATCCAACTATAAATCTACTTTTCTCAATATTTTTATTAAATAACACTGAAACTTTAAAATTTTTTTTTTCTTTTCAACTACTTCTTTTCTTTGAAATTTTATGAATGCGAGAAAAGAAAAAGTGCAAATTTGTGTTCCAACTTTCAATAAAATTTCTTCAACAAAATTAAGGGGGAGGCCCCCAACAATGTTTAGTGGGCCTTTGGGGGGGGAGATGTAATGATGCATTTAGGAAAAGAGGGTAATAACGATTAATTATATATTAGTTGATACAGGACAAAGGAGATGGCAGCCAATATGTTGGAGCCTCTTTAAAATAAAAACTCCTAAGTGTAGATGGACATATTGGTTGCCAACTCCTTTGTCCTATATATAATTATATTTAATTCCGGATTCAAATTAGCATAAATCATAATATTCAATATAAATATTTTTTCTGTCCAAAGCCCCTCGCCTTTCCTCATAAGAGATGGACCGAAAAACAAAATTCTCTTCTAAATCCTTCTATGTTTATAAATAGAATTTTTATTTTTCTTTGTATCAAAAACAAAAATGTTGATAATATATCTTTTGATAAAAAAAAAAAAAAAAATTAACAGCCATATTGATTAATATATTTATATTTTTATATTATATATCGATTCTCCATTCTGGCAAAACTCTTTAACAAACTAATGGATTGGAAATGATTGAATCTTTTTCCAAATGGCTTATATTTTGTGTGACAAAATATAATTTTAACTTGAGGGTGTGCAAAAAAAAAGAAGTTTTTTCTTCGGTGCTTTACCTCTGGATAATAGTGCTAAACGTCATCCTTATTTAAAGGACAAACTTCTCATACCCCCCCCCGGGAACCTGCGCCCCGGGGATCGGTTCCCGGGGAGCGTTTAACTCCCCCACAAATAAACATACTTTGTTTAATAAATAAGTTTCAAAAGAGATGTTTTAGATTTGAAGTTGCGTCATAAAAACAGATTTTAATTTCCTGCCTCCGATATTGACGTAAATTCAAATTTAATATTGCGTCATCAAATTCGAAGCAGATTTCAATTTCCTGACGTAAAATCAAAAATTATCGACGACGATAGAAATTAATTTTGTTACATTATAGGGAAATATTTTAAATGATATACTAAGTGATATGTTTCAGGTTTTCATTGACTTGATTTCGACTAATTACTTCCAGAAGTGGTAATACCAAATTTCATAGGTGTATTATTTCATCAATAAAAAATTGAGACATATCATCTAGTGTAACATTTAAAATCTTAACTAAATCTTTGATGAATAGAGTTGAGGGACTCAACAGCAATTTGGAAAATTTTATTTCAGATATCACATAGGCCTACTCAAAAAAGTTTTTTTTAATCTCTTGAACAGGTTTTTCCGTTGCGATGGCTTTACATAATCATTAAATTAGAAATATATATAACTATATATATAAATAAAATAATAATAATAATTAAACGTAATTGTAATTGAATGTATGTTGTAAAAATATTTTTGTCAACATGGTTCAGCTTGCACTATAAAATTGTACTGCACGAACTATGTATATATTAATAAATATATACATATTACATGTATATATATGTATGTGTGTGTATATATGTAATATTTTGACAATAATTATTTGTACAGTTTAGAGAGTGTATACTAATATTTTTTTTTAAAAAATACAATATTTGAATTTCGTGTCAGATTGTATATAGGGGCGCTGCGATCGCTCAGTGTAGATGGCGTGCGTGTCGAGAAGCGGCAGCCATCTTTTTTCTCAATCTAATTCAATTGAGATTGTCACAGATGTAATAACCTTTATAATCTTAGCTGAATTGTACCTGAAGAAGGCCACAGAATGAGTGGCCGAAGCGTTGTAATTTTTACAAATAAACCATAGTTAAACCGAAAATCAAATTCTTTTACTAATGATAACAACAACTGTGAAAGCCTAAACTCCAAACTTTTTTCCATATTTCTGTGCTTTTTTTGTCCGATCCTTATTTATTATCAACAGTTCCTAAACGATTGTCGTCAGAGTAAAGTTAACATCAATTTTTGGCAGGAATGATTAAGGAAAGGGCGAGAGTCCGGCGTTTCAGGCACTCTGGATAGGCGCTAAGCCCGGCCTCTTGAAGGGGCGTAAAGAAGGTTCCTCCTGTTGAGGAAGCCTCTCCTCTCCTAATAGGACATCCTTGAGGATTGGTTAAAAGGAACAGGGTAGAATCAGAAATAAGAAATGAACGCAGAAAGAGATAGGAAATGCTGTAACTTCACGGGGTGCCGGTAGATGGCTAAGACCAGAGGCTGGTTGGTTTGAGGTGTGTGTCTCCGCGTACACGAAAGCACCTCGGGAATCCCAATAGGAATTTCAAATAAATTTGCCAGAATGAAGAAGTTATATTTTTCTATTATTCACTTTAAAGAGTATTATTAAAAATAACATGGTCCATAATCTACCGCAAAGAAAAACAAAAATACTTTTAGCCTATTTTCTTCTTTTTTTTCCCCCACTGACTGACTGTTTGCGATATGTTTTCCTCTGAGAATGCTTTTTTTACTTTTTGTTTTTGTTTTTGGCTTGAGCGATCGATCGAGTCTTTTCCTTCGTTTATTTATTTATTTTTTTTTTTTTTTTTGTCATATATTTTTTAATATTAAGCCCCCCAGAGGGCTTATGATAGCAATGAACACTTGATTGAATTATTTATTATTATTGTACTGAAATCTTTTTTGCATCTTCAAGTCTTAAGCATTCGGACTTGATATACGTATTATAACCAGTCATTTTAATTTTATTACATAATTTAAATGAAGCATAGCCAATGTTAAGCTCATCTTGTTTTTCTTTTTTTAAATCTATTTTTCAAGAATCGTAATGATGGCAAACTTTCTTATACTTCTTATTCAATAATATAAAATGATAGCCTATTCAAATTTGAATGTGATTTATAAATTAATTACTAGAAATGTTATTTTGAATATTTTATCCACCTCAGTATTTCCACAACTTTAAGAGGAGTATAGCCTAGAGAGAGTTTATTCACTTCTGGTTAAGCACTATTTTCTCCAAAACTTTTATATTTTGTAACCATAGTTTCGAACGCTTATGGTACTCATCTTCAGAAAATAAACGCTCGAAATATCGTGGGGAAATTAAAGTGACGAAAGAGAGAGAATTTTGGCTGTTTGTAGAAAAGATGCAATACTTTTTTATTTGCATTGAGCCGAGGGGCGTGAATTTTTTGATAATTGTTTTTTTATTTCTTTCGATGGAAATGCATGAACATGTTGATTGTTAATGGGCATGCATTTCTATTTATTTATTTATTTTATTTTATTATTATTATTTTTTTTCCTTTTGTTTTGTTTTGTTGTATTTGTTATTGTATTTAAATTTGTATTGTGTTTGTTGGACCTAGCCACCGAGGACTGGTGCCTCTAAGCGGGTCGTAATAAATTTATTTATTTATAGAAATTTTTTTCGGGGGAGGGCCTGTTATCAAAAATTTTGTTTTTCGCGGAACCGTCCGTAAAAATATATTTTACCTTTTTTTAGAAAAGCAAATTTTTTCCCGTCCTCGGAACCAAAATTTTTTCCGTCCGTAAAAATATTTTACCTTTTTTTTTAAAGAAGCTAAATTTTTTCGTTCTCAGAACCAAAATTTTTCCCATGTTCCGTTCGAGGAACCCTCTTTCGCGGAACCTGGGATTTTCGTGCTGCGGGGCCGAGCAAACATTTCGGGGGGGGGGGGGGGGCGAGACCCATTATTGCCTCTATATCCCTATAGGTCTATATGCATTTAGAAAATTTCGGGAGGAGGGGGGGGCCCGGGCCCCCTTATATACGCTCCTGATTGAGCCCTTTAAAAGGTTGCTACGCCACTGGCCCTCGTTTAGAATTGAAATAAATTTTTCACTTTGATCGTGTGGTCTTAAGCACACATAGACCTTTTATTTTTTTAATACTAGAAAGAATTATAAAATTTGATAGCAACCTATTTATTTTTTTTTTTGTTTTATTTTGCATTTTTAGAACTTAGCAACAAAAAGCAAAAAGGTATAAGAAAGTTTGTCATCTCTTGTTTATGACTAGAATTTTTTTTTTTTTTTTTGTTACGAAACTTGAAAAGAAAACAAATCATCTCTTTATATATCCAATTTAAGATTTTTGAATTTTTATTTGAAACAACTAGTAATATATATATATGAAGAAATCTCTATCAGAGTATATGCATGTGTAAAAGCATTTTAAATTAATTTCGTTCTTTATAATGTATTTAAGACCAAAGTAATTTTTTAATAGATTTCAAAAAAAAAAAAGAAAGTTTTGTAGAATTCAACGCAACTATATAAATTATAATTTATATCCCGAAAATACATCCACTAATTGTAACTAATAACAACAGCATGAATTTTTCTATATTTAGTTAATTCATAAATGCATAGATCCTGAGGAAGGACGCGATCGGCATTCGAAACGTCGACAATTAAATAAAAAATGATATTCATTGTTTACTGAAGAAAGTAATCGCTGGTTTATTTTCTTCATTAACCTTATTGAATTATTTGTGGGGAGGGGCGTACTTCACCCTTTTGCCCCCCCCCCCCCATGACAACGCCATCATTTCTTTTTTTTTGAAATCTATTAACTTGCATCATCCGAGAACTATTTTACTGTATATATAAAAAAAGAAGAACATTTCAGGATTATTTAAATATTTAAAATTGTAATTATAATGAAACATTGAAGTAAGAAAAATGTTTTGATTGACTGGGCCTGATTTTTACTTTTTTTTTTTTTTATCTTGCGTGTCCTTTTTATTTATTTATTATAATAATAATAATAAGTCACCTTTCACATTAGAAGACATTTATCCTTAATGCGATTTGCTCCTGGCGCTGCAATTTTCGCTTGAAGCCCTCCTCGTTTGCCCCCATCCAATTGCAAAGAGATGGATCGGTTTTTTTCCATATTAAGTAGACATTCGAATAATTGATTAACATTGTGATTTGTTTTAGCGGACGTTTCAAGAAAACCGCAACCCCAACGTGAAGCTTCAGCTTGGCCTTCACTCTCGTCGACCTCTCTGACCTGTTAAAAAAATCAATTTAAAACAGAGATGAGGTTATGATCGTGTCTGCATTAGCAAATCAAAAATTCTACAAATAGCTAAAGTTGCATTATTCTAGGTCTTAAAATTATAGGCGGTTTACTTATCGATCACTTATCTAAAGGCTCCTTTAAAAAGAAATTGCAAAGTACAAAACGACTGGGACATTGAAGCCGGCAAGTAATTTAGTGACCATATCATTATGAGAGATAGCTAAGCCTAAAAAAGCATTAATCTAATTCTTTAATTTTCAATACGTATTAAGCGGTATTATTAATTACACCACCGCTCGGAAAGAAAAAAGCCCCAAGATAATTCCTTCAGATCCGTAAGTAAAATCCAAATCTGCCCTACTTATTTCCACCCCTTTTCGTTAATTATAGGACCATGAATCAAATTTGGAGGGATGAAAAGGAATATTTTAGCCTCAACATTTCTTCAGAAGGTCTAGAGAGGTGAAAAGTTAAAAAACATGAACATTTGGATCTAAGGGGGGGATGTGGGGAGGATTTTGTCCCTTAAATTGCACAAAAATCATTAAAAATGATCGATTTTTTTCTGTTTTTTTTTTCGCAGTTATTTCTTTGCTTTTCTTCATATTCCCTCACACTTCATTAAAAATCCCTCAACAAAAAAAAAAATATAGGATAAAGCGAGTCAGGTGTGAGCGATTCCTAAGTCCTCGCAAAAAGATATAAGATTCACAGCTCCACATATCTCAATCGGTTATATGCGGTTATAATTATCTTTACAAATTTAAAATTATATATCCACATTCTATTATGTCCTTCAATATTTGCGAATTTGACCAACTGTGCAGCGCGGAACTGTAAATCTTAAATCTTCTTGCGAGGGCTTCGGAATCGCTCACACCTGACTCGTTTTATTTATCCTTTAATTTTTTTTTTTTTTTTTTTTTGTTGAGGGATGTTTAAGGATGGGTGAGGGAGGTCTGTTGGCTGGAATATGTAGAAAAGCAGTGAAAAAACTGCGAAAATACAGAAAAAATCGATCATTTTTAATGATTTTTTTGCAATTTGAGGGACAAAATTCTCCCCCCACATCCAAAGACCTTCTGAAGAAATATTAAGGCTAAAATATTATTTTTCATCCCTCCAAATTTAAGTCAAGGCCAAATTCATTAACGAAAAGGGGTGGAAATAAGTAGGGGGCTGTCCCCCGAAAACGGTACGTGGTGGAGTAAAAAGGAGGCCATATTTGGATTCAGGAGGTCATTTTACTTGAGAATCTGAAGGAATCATTACGGGGCTCGAAAAAAAAAATTTCATTTTGCCGAGTAGTGTAATTATAAATATTCATTTGGCGACGAGAGGAAGTGAGGTTAGGGTAAATGTCAATTTTTTATTTACTGTAGTTGGCCAGTTGACCGCAAGGGCAAATTTAATTTAATTTTTCATTTGAGAGACTTAACCTTCGTACGGTCTTCGTTTTAACCCTACACAAGAAGTCTTTGGGGTCATATAGACCCCAAGAGCGGATGTGTAACAATTTCTATAGTGCCTTAAATAAACTATTTTAAAAATTCTAATTGTGAAATTCATATTTAGAACGACAAAAAAATAAAAGTCAAAAAAGGAGAAATTTCCAAATATAATAGTTTAAGAGATACAAAGGTAGGAAGTGCTCTTGGGGTCATATAGACCCCAAAGACCGTATGAAGGTTAATTATTTCATTTATTAAAATAAAATGGCTTTAATTAGTAATAAGAAAAAATTCAGTAAATTTTGAGCCTTCTTTCTCATTTGGGAATTTGGAATATTTTTTCCTCTATAATTCCATTTCAATCAAACAGACGCAAGTAGAGTTTATTAAGTTAACCATACATTTAGATGGATGTAATTAAAAACGAGCCTAATCAATAGGTAGATTAAAGGGCTATAATTGAATAACTCGTTCTCAGCAATAAATTTATGATATTGATTTATTATTAGCATGAATATTATTATTTAAAATATAATCTAGTTATAAATAAAATTGTAGGTGTAAGGGCAGATGGTTTTGACCTTTATAATAAATTGTGAGCCCCGCCTACCTACCGCTGTTTCGTCGCATTTGTTGCCGACCAACATGATCGGAATACAGGGCAGGTCTGCTCCTTTCATGTCTCGGATCACCTCCCAAATGGGCCTGAGCTCTTCTAGGCTCTGCCGTGACGTAATACTGTAGACCAGAATGAATGCATGCCCTTTCGAAATGGAGAGCCTTTGCATCGCTGGAAATTGATGAGATCCTGTTGTGTCTGTGATTTGAAGTGTACATATGTTTTTGTTGCATGATATCACCTGGAAATTATAATTTTTTTATTGCTTGTTATTTTAATAACAAACCGAAAAAAGTAGGCACAGCCGGAAGTTGAACCCACGGATTTGCCGATTTGTACTCAGCTCACTAGGGTGGCCACCCGTACTTTATAATAAAGTATTGTTCTTTATGTCGGATAATTACACTAGTCGACAAAAATGAACTTTTTTTCTTTCACAAGAATAAAGATATGAAATTCTAGAAGTATTTTTCATGCTGAATTCAAATATCATTTCAGCTTTGCCCCATCAGGCACGGTTTTAAAGATATAGAGCAAAATAGATTTTGATAAAAAATGTGCTTTTATTTAAAATGTTCAAATTATTTTTAACGCCGCACCCCGTAAAAATATGCAGATATTTATAATACATATAAATTTTAAGTTTCATCCCAATCAGAGGTCATTTAGACGTGTCGCAAACGGCTTAAAGTTTAGAAAAATCGAAATTTTCAAGAGTTTTTTTGCTTTGGTCACCCCTAATACAATTTTAGATATCCCTGAATGCAAAAAACATATATTTACGATATTCTATAGTTCTTTGGCTTTCTAAAAATCATTCATTCGTAAAAATCTTTTATTTATTAACGAAATTATGAACAAAAACATCACCAAAGAAAAAACACCAGTACACTCACTGGTCGAAAAAATAGACTTTTTTTTTTTTTTTTTGAATGGGTGCATAAGGTCCGAAGACCTATAATGACCAATAGTCACATGCAGCCAGGAAGAAAATAAAAACAAAAGGAGAAGCATAAAGGGGAAACTCAACTGCGGGAACTGAGAAGATGCCTGTTGAGGTTAGACTTGAAAGTCTGAAGATTGTAGGTTTTGGGGAAGATAGACTCAGGGAGCTTGTTCCAATCACGGGAGGTCATGGGGACAAAGGAAGAAGAAAGAAATACAAGAATAAAGAAAGATAAGAGATTCTAGAAATATTTTTTTTTATAATATTTAATAAAGGTAATACCCGTGACCAGATGCTCAGAGAGGATACATTAGCTTCTCGTGGATAGGGTTCGCTTTTTAATTCAATTGAAGTCCATTTTTTTCGACCAGTGAGTGTACTTGTCTTTTTTCTTTGCTGGCGTTTTTGTTTATAATTTCGTTAATAATTAACAGATTTTTATGAATGAATGATTTTTAGAAAGCCAAAGAACTATAGAATATCGTAAATATATGTTTTTTGCATTCAGGGGTATCTAAAATTGTATTAGGGGTGACCAAAGCAAAAAAATCTTGGAAATTTCTATTTTTCTAAACTTTAAGCCGTTTGCGGCACGTCTAAATGACCTCCGATTGGAATGAAACTTAAAATTTATATGTATTATAACTAACTGCATATTTCTACGGGGTGCGGCGTTAAAAATAATTTGAAGATTCTAAATAAAAGCCGTTTTAGAGCACATTTTCTATTAAAATCTATTTTTCTCTATATCTCTAAAACTGTGCCTGATGGAAAAATTCTAACTACATATCTGAATTCAGAATGGAAAAATGCACTAGGTTCACTAATCAGATTTCTTGTGAAGAAAACCTTGTCGACTAGTGTTATTAATAAACTTGTCAGTCTGGTTGAATACAAATCATCAGATGCTCGGGTTCAATTCCCGGCGGTATCGACTTTTTTCTTTTTTTTTTCTTTTTTACCTGGCGATAGGTGTCCTCGATAGTTGGGATATACGATTCCCGGAAGGTGCCTTTGACAAATCGAAGGACGAGTGACGATTTGCCAACGCCACCAGCACCAAATACCACCACTCGATAATCGTTACTTTGTTCTGGCATCCTGGCACTTGCCGAGACCGACACTGAAAACAAAATACACATTTTATTATTAATTTTTGAAGAGAAATAGGAAAATATTAAAAGTTTCTCTTCAGATATCTTCTTAGTACCGAATCAAGGCTTTTGTTTCGCGATAGGGTTAAGTTTATATTAAAAATATTTGCCCTTGATGGTTGATGTTCTTTCTGCCATTTGGTATCCAAATGGCTTAAATAAAATCATCGGCTGCCTGGGATCCGAACCCTCGACCCTTGGTTTACAAGGCAGGCGCGCTACCAACTACGCCAAGCCCGAGGGCAAATTTTTATTTTAATAGATATTTTTATTTTATTTATTCATATTAAAATGTACATAGAGCCTGATGGCTCCTCATAGTGTTCATTTATTTAATAATTAATCATTATTATTTGATAATCTAATTTAATGATTGTTAGAAACAATTATAAATTTTATTTTTGTTTATTATTTGATGTTTAATTCGAAAGAGGTTTTTTTTTAGATTAAGACGCGATAAAAAAAATTCTCCCAATATATCGTGATGTTATTATGATTATTTTTTTTTATGTTAAAATCAAAACAAGCATGAATATCAAAATGGTTTTATTCATAGAAGTAAATAATTAAATTAAATTAATAAATTTGTCATACTTTGTGCTTCAACTTTTCTATTCAATTTGCGGTACACAAGAACAATGAAGAAAGACGCCTTTTGTTATTATTGAGTAACTCAAACAATATTGCCATTATCTTTTCAAGAAGAAATAAACTTTTGCTTAATTGTTCACGAATAAGGTCGTTTAATTGAAACATTTCTAGGTTTTAGATGATGGATCATAGTTCGTAAGAAAATATATTTTTTAAAGTGAAACTTTTATTACATCGCCTTAAATTTTTTCTCCCATCAGCATGTCGCGTTAGAATCACCAAAGACTCACACCAGGTTTCTTCGCATAGACTCCAAAGTAGTAGTAGACTGGACCGATTTTCACAGAGTTTTTTTTTTAATGGGTAGAAAATTTTTCGGGGGGTGGTTTTAGGCTATCATTATATCAAAATAGGGGTAGGGAACCCCAAATACAAAACGGACTGGGACATCGTAGCTCGAAACTGATTTCTTGTCTCTATCACTAAGCATAAAAATCCATTAATTTAATTCTTATTTCTTTAATTTTCAAAACATTTTAACCAGTATTATTAATTATAGATATTTATCTGCCGAAGTGAGGTTAAATGGGCCAGCGTAAATGTCAATTTTTTATATAATTGGACAGTTGAACGCAAGGTTTTGGTATTATTATTTATAATTTCATACATGTCATACAATTTGATCCTAATTTCACTTCCGTTAGTATTTATAAGTTAGAACATAACCTCATTTCCTCACTTCGTCAGATGAATATCTATAATAATTAATAAATATAGCTTTTTAATACGTATTGCAAATAGAAGGAATCACAATTAAATTAATGCATTTTTATGTTATGATGATAGACACTAAATACTTCAAAACTAGGAATAAAGCTTCTTGATAGTTTAAAGCAGGGGCGTATATAGAAATTTTTTCGGGGGCCCTGACTCAAAATTTTTCTGAGGAAAAATTTTTTTTTTAGAAACTATACTTTTTTCACACGAAATTTTTGAGGAACATTTTTTCTATTGCGGAACCAAAGTTGTCCATCCTGCGGAAAAATTTGTTGCGCTGATGTCTGTATATCCCTATATATGTATATGTGTTTGGAAATTTCGGGGGGCCCGGGCCTCGACCTCCCCAAATACGCCCCTGGTTTAAAGGTTAGAATTTTTATCTTTACTTTTAAAGTAGGCCCTACACTATCAAGCAGCTTGATCAAATGCTTGAACCTCCGATTGATGGGAGCTTCAAGCGTGCTTCAATCAACACTTCAATCTTTTGATCAAAACTCTCTTGTCAGTCGAAGCAGAGAAGTGGGGAACAGTGAGTTTTGCGATCGTGCTTTCGCTTTTTCGCGTTACAATGGTGTCGAATTCAGATTTGGCCTTCCTAATCACATCATTGGTTGCCTTGAAGCGGAAAAGAAGGGGAAGAAGAAAAGAAGCTCACGATTTTTTCAAATGCCGCACTTTTTTTTATTTCTATTGAAATAATCTTTACTTTTTACTTTCCACAACTCCGGACAATCGCGATATAAATCAATCAACAAACTAATAAACTCCCGCTCCGAGTTTTCTGGATCGTGAGACGCGATTTGGGATGTTGACGCAATGGTTGCCCTACACTATCAAGCGACAAGTTGAGAATCCCTGGTGTAAACGTTCTCAAATAACTCGACTACCTCAAGGAATTTTTATTAATATTATTTTATAATTATTTTAAGGAAACTTGAAATTATTCTTTTAAAATTTATTTCACAAATCTAAATTTATTAAATTCTGGTTTGAAATTCGCGCTCTAAACTATTTAAATATTTATGAAGTATATTAAAATCATACTAATTAAATAATTTTTATAAAGTAATTCAACTAAATAGCTATAGAAATTAAAATTAAAATTAACAATTTCACCAAAATAATTAATTTTAAAATATACAAGCAATTGGTTAGGTTGGCACCAGGTTGGCACCAAATTCTGTTTTTGAAGTAGCTGATTTAACGCATAGATAATTGAACGTGTATTATTATTTAAAATGAAATATAAATATTTAATCAATATATTGAAATAGGAACATTTTACCAAGGTACTTCGAATAGACAAGGTAGTTCCATAGTCCCATTTCCGAAGTTTTTGGTGTACCCGATTTTGATTGGATGGCGGCTCCCTCCCACCACTCGCCCATAGAAAAGCAATGGGTTTATTTGTGTGCGATTCATTTCTTGGCATTTATTTAATTTACTTTGCATATATAGAGTTTTGCACCCTTATTTGTGTTATCGACTAATTATTTGAACAATATAACGATGAGATTTTAGCGCAATTATTATGTAATAAGAAGTAAAAAAAGGAAATAAGTAAGATGTGGCATAACCTCGAACTGTCATTTCATTCGTAAGTATTTTGACTTTGACTTTTTTTTATTTAATTGGAGTTAATAGGCATTTATTAAATTAAACTTTTATTAAATTAGGTCTCTTAAAAGGAAACAAACATAAGAAAATTAATTTTAAGTTGTAAAATGTCCGAAAAGTGGAATCTGACAAATCCCAATTCTCTACTATACAATGCACAAGATATCTAAAGAAATTTTATCCAGGTATGTACAAAAATAAAAATCTGATTAAAATAAGAAACTAGAATATTTGATTTAATTTTTATTCACATTACAGGTGCTGTATGAGGGAAAATATATAAATTGAAACCTTTTTGTCAGTGCCATAAATGAAGAATGAAAATTTAAAATTAAGCCAAAAATGATAATTAAATAACAAATTTATATGAATAAACTTAAGAATTATGTTTTTTTTTTTTTTTAATATTTTATATAAAGGTAATGTTTTAAAGATTTTTTTGTTTGTTTTTAAAGAGTTTTTAAGATTTCTGAACTAAAAGTAGAAATGTATTAGAATGTAATTTTGTTTTGTGAATTATATTATAATCAATATAATATTACTTTAGGCCTAGTTAATTTGAAAACTATTGTTTATTTAATGAAGGGTTAAACCCAGAAACTTATCTTCTGCCTTTTAAAACATTGAGAAACCACATGCGGAATATTTTATTCTTCTAAACAAAGAGACCGAAAAGTGGGTTTTCATAAACCCAAAGGTCAAAAGAATATTTTGTTTTTTTCTGAACAAAGGGCAGGAATTTATTTAGAATTTATAAGAATTCTCTTTTTTTTTTTAACTCAGTCTAACCTTCCTTTTCTAAACATATATATATATATATATATTTTTTTTTTTTTAAGTTTTTAGGAGAAACTAAATAGAAAAAAAATATAATCCTTTGATTATTTAATTAAGAATCGAAAATTAATTAACTTATATTATTCTCCCTATTACTATTTTTTTTTTTAATAGCCTTATATAGATTAAAAGTTAAAATTAAAATAATTCTGATCGTGCGCTATTTTGTGGTTAAACGATTTTTTTTTACGTAAACCCCTGCATATTTCTATATTTTATGAATTCATTTTATCTAGTTTATCTTTAATTAACATCAAATAAGTGATATTTAAATGTAAATTGAAAAATATTTGATTTAATATGAAGAATTGTATATAGTCCCATTGGGCCCCATTAGCATATAATAGCAAGGAGCCGCCACGGCATCAGAGCCGAAAAACAGACGAATTTTCCCGAACAGAATGGATCTACCTTGTCTATTCGAAATACCCTTGCATTTTACTAACAAAATCGTAAGTATTGAATTTGAATTTTTTCATTGAAATTTTTTTTTCTCAATTTCAAATAAATTATTGTTTGTCATTTTTCAGGTGAGGTTAGTTTATACTCCAGCCAGGGAATAAACTCCAAACTGCAATGAAAATGTAACTCTTTATTTCTTCTCAAAGAAGATGAAAATCGACATATTTTTTGTATTAAATAATTAAAATGATATGTAATTGTGTTAAATTTACTTGGAAATGTATAAAAATTTATTTTTTGAAACAAATTTATTATTTTAATAGTTTAATTTGTTTTATTATTTAGTAAAATTGTATATTTTAATATAATATAATTTTTTTTTAACAAATAAAAAATAAAATAAATAAAAAAAACTATTATTTCACCTAGACCACTCACTTTCCCTCAAAACTATAAACTCGTAAGGACTTTAATTTTTGTTTATTAAAGCTTTTGTGGTTTGAAATATTATTATTAGGAGAATTTTTAATTATAGACCACATATTTGTATTAAATATTTATTAAAAATATATATATTTGTACAGTATTTATATATTTTTAATAAATATTTAATACAAATATGTGGTCTATAATTAAAGTTCTCCTACTTTCATTTTTCACAAAAAAGTATATTATTTCTCATAAACCCGTAATTTAAATTTCATATACCAAAAATGAATTTATTCATATACCCGAAAATGAATTTTTTCACATACCCGAATATGAAAGTTCATTTTTGGTATATGACCTTTCTCATATACCCAAAATGAATATTCATAAACAGTTTGTGTAACAGACTTCCTACACATGTGTATGAATATGGCTCGAAAATTTTTAACAGTGTAATCTGGTCCCACAGTGCACAATTTTTTCTTATTTTCGGTAATTTAAAGGTGCATTCTGTACTTGTTTACCAGAATATATTTACAAATCAAATTTTTAAGTATTAATTTTTAAAATTTTAGTAGAAGTTAAACTTTTGCTAGGACAGATCGTTGAGGTAATGGATATGGAGAAAATATACACCAGCGAGTTGCTTTCCACAATTAAAATAATTTATTCTGCAAATATTTCGGAATGCCTACGCAATCCATCTTCAGTGCATCAAATTACACATATGTGGAGCGTGTGTTAATTATAAAATTTTTTGTATGAGAAGCCATTCAACAATCAGGGTGAACTTTTTAATGTGCAAGCCACTGAGGGAAAAACTATACATGTAAGTATTTTTATACAGTTGATCAGATTCCCTTTTTGTAAAAAACAGTTTTTTCCCAGTGACCGGTTCGGCGCAAGCAAGTTTTATTACTAATTTTATAATTAACACACGCTCCACATATGTGTAATTTGATGCACTGAAGATGGATTGCGTAGGCATTCCGAAATATTTGCAGAATAAATTATTTTAATTGTGGAAAGCAACTCGCTGGTGTATATTTTCTCCATATCCATTTTAAAATTTTTATATTAAAAATAAAATTTTTTTCCCAAAAAAATTTTTTTTTTTTAAATCTCGGGGGGGGGGGTAATTACCTCCTTCCCCCCTTTTACCTGTCCTTGAACACATCCTTTTCTAAAGGGAGGCATTTCGACTAGTATAGTATAATTTCTAGGTTTAAGACGATAAGGAGAAAAAAACAGCTTCCTTTTTCTCTCTCAGCACTTCAATTTATTGCAAATATTTCGGCTCCTATACAGGTGCCATCTTCAGTGCATATATTAATTTTTTGAGAGAGATTGTCAATATTATAAAAGATTTGAGCGCATGGGCTTCATTTCTGGATGCTGTACGCCAGAATATGATCTAATTCAAGCTGGCGTAGAGCATCCAGACTAGGGCTGGACGGTAAACCGGTTTACCGGTAAAAACCGGTAAAAATTTTTTACCGAAAACGCGGTAACGAACCTCTAATTCGGTAAAAACCGGTTTTTTTTCGAAAGCCGGTAAAAACCTATTTTTTCGGGCGGTAAAAAATTTTGGTTCGGGTTCCGCGGCGGCAAAAAATTGGCGTCTCTAAAAAAAGGTAAAATATTTTTCCGGCCGGGGAAAAATTTTGGTTTCGCGAAAAAAAAATGTTTCGGCAAAAAATCAAAAAATTGGCGTCTCTAAAAAAAAAGTAAAATATTTTTTGGCCGGGGAAAAATTTTGGTTCCGCAAAAAAAAAAATGTTCCGCGGCGGCAAACTTTGGTTCCGCGGGCGGTAAAAAATTTTTACCGACTTTCGAGAAAAACCGGTTTTTTTTCATTATCGAGGTCGGTAATGAAAATCCATTACCGTCCAGCCCTAATCCAGACACGAAGCCCATGCGCTCAAATCTTTTATAATATTGACAATCTCTCTCAAAAAATTAATATATGCACTGTAGAGTAGCCGAAATATTTGCAATAAATTGAAGTGGTGAGAGAGAAAAAGGAAACTGTTTTTTTTTCTCCTTATCGTCCTAATCAACGATTCCCAACTGTAATACATTTACTGAATTATAGGTTTAAATTCAGCGAGCAAGAAGAGACAGCCATACACAAAGGGTATAACTAATCGTTAAATTAAAAACCATTCCATAATAAAATTTTATTTGAAATAATTTCCATGTTTGTTTGTTTGTTTTAGATAATAATGAATATTCACTAGCCTTAATAATTGAACATTTTTATTATTCAACTCGAAATAAATGAACTAAAGGAGGAGGAGGAAATGGAGGACATCATTTTTTTCTTTAAAAAAAAAAAAAAGAAATAAAATGAGAAAAGAAATATTAAATGGCGTTTTATTGGAAAGAATATATGCTGACGTTTTGGAGAGCTATAACATCCCACCCTCTTTTATTTTTTAGGGCAATGCAGTATTATTAAAACAATCAATTTTGTCCTCTCCAGATCCATCGAAAGACATTGCAACATTTGAAGAAAAAAATAGGCATTAACCAATGTTTCAACAACAAGAAACGAGAAAAGAATCTTTAGCTGTGAATCATAATTATTGAATTTTTTTTTTTTTTTTTTTTTTTTTTTCATTCACACTCACACTCACACCCACATTCACACTGTCTTTTCGGCAGCTCAGGCCATATAGGCCATATAGGCCAGATTCAAAAGAAGGTCACAGAATGAAAGACCCGAAACGTTGTAATTTTTCACTAATAAATCACAGTTAAATCGAAATAACGATAACAACTGTGAAAGTCAAAATACCATATGTTCCTATATTCTATATTTATTAAACCATTAAATTTTAATGATGAAAATATTTTTAACTAGTCGCAATGCCCACCTTCGGCGGGTTTTGCGCCTAGACAGAGAGCCAGCCCCTTTTTTTTTTAAACATTCACACTTTTTTCTCATTCACACTCACACTCACACACACATTCACACTGTCTTTTCGGCAGCTCAGGCCATATAAGACATTTACGATAACCGTTACTTATGAATTTATATATATTAGGGGTCCAGGCATTTTTATTTAAGCCATCTGGTATCCAGATGGCTTAAATAAAATCATCGGACTGCCTGAGTTTATCCGAACCCGCGACGTTTGGTATAAGAGGCTAGCACGCTAACCTTCTACACCACGCCCCGCGGGCTAATTATTGAATTAAAAAGCAAAAGTACCTCATTATAAATGCTTTTAAAACATAAACTAGGGCGAATTAACGTTCCATTCTCTACAACATGCTTTATAAGACATACAAGTGTTCATTTTTATAAAGAAAGTTTTAATAAATCATGTGGCTGAATTACAGTGATCTCACAATTGTCAGTCAAACTTTAATTTGTCAATATCTCGAAACTAATGTTTTGTGGCTTATGACTATCTTTCACTGAGCCAATTATTTATTCTTCCTAACTCAACATAAGTGTAATTAATTCCAGGCCAATTTTGTAAAAAAATGTTTATATCAGGACTGTAATTAAAGTGTGCAGAAGTTGATATGTCAAGAAATTTAAAACCAAAACATCAATCTAAACTTAAGAAAAATTATTTG
>JAKCPI010015198.1:0-14492 GCA_023213315.1 Euborellia annulipes | reverse complement strand
GGAAAGCTAAAAGAAATGGTTTCCATAATAACTAAATATAAATATCTTCCCATGTTTATAAATTTCACATCTTGAATTCTAATATATCAGCGGAAACTAAACATATGTCGACACAAAAAAGCTGGTGTGACAGGCACAGAACACAACTTTCAATTACCGAAGGTTGTGCGACCAGTCACTCCAGATTTTTTTTCGTTCTTAACCTCCCTATGACAAAATAAAATAAAATACAATCCAGATTAACACGCAAAAGGTCCGAGGCTAGCAGAAGGACCTTCATATTAATCCACAAGGCCGAGTGTCACACACACACACACATGCCAGTCTCACACCTTAAATAAGATTATTATATCATAATAATTGTTTATCTTATTTCAAATGGAATGTTTGCGAGTGAACAAAAAAAAAAAAAAAAAGATAAAAATAACTCGAACATCAATTGGGAGAGAGAGATAATAGCGAGACAAATTCATAATAGAAATCGAAAATAGATTTAAAGTCTCTGAATGAATGAATATTAAAAGCGATTATACAATAACAATCGATGAGATAATAATAAAATATTTGTGTCATTTTTTTTTTTTTTTTGAATGAGAACAAAAAACAAAGACAATTTTGTTAAATATTTATTGACAATGTTTCTGTTAGAAACAAGAGATTTGTTAAATTGGTTTGGTGGTGGTGTAATAAGGGGTGAAATAAGGATTTGTGTCAATCAAAAATTAAAAGTCAAAGTTTGTTCCAATGAATGAAATAAAAGAATTATTTTATATAACTTCGCCCGCCTTCGCCGGACACCCCCCCCTTCAGCTTAATCAAGTGCCACAATTTTTGTGACAACTCGTTTAAGGTAATTAATAATAAAAATACATATTTGGTTTATAAATAACTACAAGGAAATCCATATGTTTTTATTTCTGGTGCACCGTGCATGCATCAATCCCAATCCCATTTTTTGGAGTGCAGGGGGCTTTTCATCTCTCTATTTCACAAAAAATGGGCTGATCGCCAATTGGCGAACAATTGAGCCGATTCCAACTATATTCCCATCTCAAAAAATCTATATATAATAGCGGAATGTCCGTCCGTCTGTCACGCTGTTTGACCAACTTTCCGTTGAAATTTTTAAACGAAATTTTGCAGTCTTTTAGAGGACGTTGGTAAGAGTCCCGGAAAAATACTCGGATCCCAAAATTCTTAAATCTTTTTGAGTTATTAATTCCTAAAGTTGGGATTTCTCCCATAGGAAATGTATAGAGAAATATTTTAGTATTCTTTGCAGTTGTGTATTCTATGAATGTAAACAAATCCTCAAGCAGGCACTGGATTGGAATACGTAGTAATAATTTTCTTTGTCTGGATACCAGATGGCTTAAATAGAAATGCCTGAACCCCAAATATATATATTAATTACAACGGTTATCGTCAAATTCTTAAATGGCCTAAGTTGCCGAAAAGACTGTGTGAATGTGTGTGTGAGTGTGAGTGTGAATGAGAAAAAAGTGTGAATGTTTTTTATAAAAAAAAAAAAATTTGCCCTCGGGCTTGGTGTCGGGGTTAGCGTGGTAACCTCGTATACCAAAAGAAAATTATAGATTTTCAGAAACTTTTTTGAACCTCCCCATTTGGGGATTTGGGAACCGTTATTTATTGAAGTATCACGAGATAAATAAAAAAAAAAAATTATTTAATTTTTACAACTAATAAAGTACATATAATGATATGAATAGTAATTGATTTAATACAACTCCGTAAGGTGAAAATTATAACCAGTGACGTGGATTATACATACGAGTGACAAACGAGAATGAAAAACATGCAATCAGGGGTCTTATATAGCCTTGGATTGTCTGGATTCTTATTAATCCAGATTCTTCTTCTATAAGAGTGCAAAATTTTATTTCGGAATTCCAAACAATGCCGGACGGATAGATAGATGAATACTCCGAAATTATATATGTATATAATACATAATAATGCCCGAGAAAAAGCTTCTATTCTGTCTTGTACCCGCATATTAAATCCTCCCTGTGACTTGTTAAGTCCGAATCAAGGCATTTGTTGAACATTAATATCTATATACGTACCTAAATAATTCCTGTCTGTCTGTCTCTGTTTGATCAACTTCCCGTTGAAATTTCGCAAAGAAGCAGAAAAAATTACTCGGGTCCCCAAATCCCCACATGGGGATGCTCAAAAAACTCTTTGAAATTAATAATTTTTCCATTTGTTCTTTCTGGAATTATGAAATCTTAATAAAGCCAATTAATTATAATAATAAAATAATTAAATCTCACAAATTAAAAATTGGTATAATTCAACGTTTATATTTATTCTTTCACGTTATTTTTACCTTTTTATTGAAATCGTTATCTACATTTCTGTAACGTGAAATAAATTACAATAACGAAATTTTTTTATCATTATTGAATAGAATGCAAAGGAAGTGAAGAGAAGAATTTAGAATTTAGAATTTAGAATTTAGAATTTATTTAGATAGAATTCTCTAAGGCAGTGCCTCTTAGAGAAAGTACAAAAGTTACAAAATAGAGTGGACATACTAGTCGCTACAATTTTTATTTTCAATAACAATCAATTGGAAAATATATTTATATATAGTGAACCAGATGCTCGATTTAAAAATAAAGAAAAAATATTTTTTTATTGATAACATTTCGATCTTAGAGCAAAAATTAAAAAATTTGAAATTATCTTGAATCATATGGACAAACATAGATATAAATTCATTTAAAAAAGTTGACATATAAATGTTCATATAAAAAAGAATGATAAGAGCAATTTTAGCAGTATTAACTTCCAATGATAATAACATTTCGATCTTATAGTAAAAATTAAAAAATTTGAAATTACCTTGAATCATATGGATAAGCATAGATATAAATTCATTTAAAAAAGTTGACATAAATTTTCATATAAAAAAGAATGATAAGAGAAATTTTAGCAGTATTAACTTCTAATGAATCCTCAATCAATGTCAAAAGAATATGTGAATAAATAAAAATAAAGAAAATTTTAATAAGACATAGCCCTGTTTTAAACAAAATGTTTATTGAAAAATCTTGAGGTCGTCTAAAGTATTTAAATATATGATCTTACCCCTATCTTCCTTCCTGGCCAAGATACGCCCATCAACCACCCAAAGATATTTCAGCTTTTTATTATTTTTAAGTTCTCTTGCCTTACTATATAAAAGCCTGTTACCCTGGCAAAGAGCCTCATTAACATAAAAGGTTACTTCATTGTTGTCCGGCCAGTTTAGCATCCTAGTAGTCAGGGTCCTCTTCACTCTACACTCCTTGATGAACGCATCCTTGATGCTTTTCCGAACGAATCGGGCGAGGATTGGAGGAGGCGGTCGGCCGTCTGTAGATCCCCTTATTTTCGGTCCAACTCGACAAGCAGAAGTAAGATCATCCTTGGTCAGCTCCAGGTGCAGCGCCCTGCCTATATCAGCCACAAGTTGTTCTGGGTCCTCATTAGGTTTTAGGGGTAGGCCCCGAATCTCGACGGCATTAGATGTTAGTAGCAGATTTTGCTCAACTGAGTTAATTCGGGCTTCCGCTGTTACTAGTTTCGATTTGAGAGTAAGGTTTTCACTACGAAGTAAATCAATGTCCTGTGTGAGTCCCATCACCCTCTCAGTCAGGGCCTCATTAGTTTTGGTCAACTCGGATATGTCCCTATGGCATACTTCAAGAGACACACTGAGGTCTTTATTTTGCTCGAGAATTATATTGTTTTGTTGATGAATAGAGTTAATTTTTTCTAATAAATCCTCCAAAGTAATTTTCTTCGGGCTCTTCGTATTAGAAGCAGGGGTGGACGTCCCAGTGTCGTTTCGGTTTTCAGCCCGTTGGGCCAAGACGCATTTGTGGCAAAACCATGAGGTCCCCGCCTCCGCCCGACTGGCTAACTCTTCTTGTGTTATGTCAGCACACTTGAGGTGGTAGCCACTCTTACATTTCTTACACTCCACAGGGGCTTTATTGTTTTTAAAAGGGGCATTGCATTTAAAACATTTCATTGTATTTTATAGATGGTAAATTAAAAAATTAATTAATATTCTCAGGTAGGAATGTCTATAATTATTTTGATAAAATTTCCAAGAACTGATAAATAATTTTATAAAATTATTTAAATATCGACAAAAGGAAATAAAAACGCTTATCTGGACCAGAGACGAAATATTTTCTTCACTGTGTTGACACCAAGATGTAGAGCACTTTTCAATCGATGTAGTCGTCGAAAGATCGAAAAAATCAGCCAAAAATGTCCAGAGAAATTAATAAAATTACACAGAGAGCCACAAAGCACGTCCACTCAATATAATCGCTCAAAAGAGAGAGAGAGAGAGAGAAAGAAAAACTTCAAGTTGAAAGTAACACGTCCATATAAAAGGGAATATGACTTTTTATTTCGAATACAAATTGAATAACAGGTTTAGCAGGTCGGTCATTCCGCCGGAGTCTCAACTCACATCGATCGGTCACGACACCAGCAATTAATTGAACACAAGTGGCTACAATTTAATATTACCGGATTCAAGGGAAGAAATAGAGAGAGAGAGAGAGAGGGAAAAGGAAAAACATCATCCGGGAGGAGGGAAATAAATAAATAAATACAAATTCCAGAGATCATCAGTGAATCTCTTAATTTAATAGAGAAAGAAATAAAAAAAAGAAGAAGACTTGTTTGTTCATCTTCATTCACCAGTATTAAAATAAATAAAATTCTGGTGGGACTGGTTGCACAGCATTACTTTCGGTAATCGAAAGTTGTGTTCTGTGCTTGTCACACCAGATTTTTTGTGTCGACATGTAACTTTAGTTTCCGACAGTACGGTACATACGATTTTCTAGATGTAAAATTTTTAAGTATGTTTTTTTTTTTTTTAACATTCACACTTTTTTCCCATACACACTCGCACTTACACAGACATGAACACCGTTTTTTAGGCAACTCAGGCCATATAAGACTTTGACGATATCCGTTATTGATTAATATACAAATTGGGGGTCCAGGCATTCTTATTTATGCCATTTGGTATACAAATGACATAAATAAAATTATCGGACTGTCTCGAATCCGAACCCGCGACCCCTGGTATAGAAGATCAGCACGCTACCAAGTACATCAAGCCCGAGGACACGTTTGAAACTGATTGACTCGGGGCCAAATAAATATAATGTGCATGTATTGTTAAGTTTGTCACTAAATTATTTAATAAACCCATATAGGTATAAAAAAAGTTTAAGTCTAGATTTAGATTTGTATATTTTTGTTTGAATAAACAAAAATAAAAGAAGCTTTTAAGAAGTGAAATATCCAGGGCTACATTATAAAGGGATAAAAACCCTTTGGGATTCTATTGTATTATATTAATAAATGAATGAGCTTCGACAAAAGAAAATATATACACTTAAAAAGAGAAACCTTTGCATTTGAGAGGGCGCGAGCCCCTCCTAAATGATTTAATTAATTTTTACAAAATCGGCTAAAAATTACTAGTACTTTACTGATTGACTTTTTCAGTTTTTTTCGATTTTCTAAAAATTCCCTCTAATGAATTTGATTAAGATTCAAAAATCAATTATTATTAACATTCTCTTTAAAATGTATATTCTCATTTTGCCTTTGAAATTTTGTGAAGATCACTTTACTCTTGTCCTTCATAGGAAAGGGTAAGAGAAATGGATGCCATGTTAATAAAATATAAATATTTTTCCATGTTTATAAAAATGTTTATATCGTGCTTGGTGTAATGACTAGCGTGCTGGCCTTGTATACCAAGGGTCACGGGTTCGGATCTCTGGCAGCCCGATGATTTCATTTAAGCCATTTGGATACCAAGTACCAAAAAGTGTTTAAAAAAAAAATGATATCTTGAATTATAATATATCGGCGGAAACTAAATATATCTCGACACAAAAAAAAATCTGATGGGACAAGCACAGAACACAACTTTCGATTACCGAAGGTAAGAGAAAGCTGTGGGCTGTGCACCAGTCATACCAGATTTTTTTTTAAGTGAACGATAAAATTTCAAAAAAGATTCGACTAAAATATCTGAGATAGATCTTTGTTTTGTTTTGTTTTTTTTTCTTTAAATAAAAATTCCCTTTCACATTCTCTAAGGAATTTGATTTAAAAAGATTAGATCCCGAATATTAATTTATGAGCTTAAACGTTCCCCAACTTTAAAACAGGATTTTTTTCTCTCCCCCCCCCCCCCCCCTCGTTTGAACATAATTAGAATACTTTTCAAATTAAGTCTTTCACGGGTATTATGTTGTGTGTGTGTGTGCTGTACAGGTAGGAAAAGAGGAAATTCTCTGTTATTAATAACAACAGCCGATTAAAATAATAAATAATATCAAACTTTTAAAAATATTTATATTCGCTTGTTTTGAAATTCCCTTTTTATTTAATTATGAACAAAAAAAAAAGTTTCCAATTGGAATTCCGTTAGAAAGGTTGATAACAAAAAAAAAAAAAAAATAAAAAAAACCTATGCTAGACAGGCGAAGAAAATATTTTTTTCCATTCCATTAGAGAGAGAAAGAGAGAGAAGTCAGACAGCAGATTCAGGTGTCATTTGTCAGGCCGAGTTGTGTGTGTTTGAGTGTGGTATTTGGTGAGAAAAAAAAACCAAGGAGCCCCGCCCGTTGGAATAGCAGTGAAGACATTGTGAATTTGTTTTTGAAATAATTAATACATTTTAAATATAACATAACCAAAAAACAATTATTCTTTGCAAAAAGGTGCACTTAATTTAAAATTTAAAAAACCGTATAAAAAATTGAATAATTTACCTTTTATATATGAGAATGAAGAGAAAATTAAATCCATGATCTCCAGGAGAAATTTTATTATTTAAATTTGTTATTTAATAAATTAAGGGGCCGTTCACACTGGGGCGATATTATCGCTAGCGATTGTTGCTAGCGATAGTCGCGAGCGACCCGCATCAGCTGATTCAATGGAATTTAAATGGGGGCGATAAAAAGTGTTCACACATGCGCGATATCTCTCCCAGCGACACGCGAGATATCGGCATCGCTGCTGCTTGCTATCGCCCGGCGCGACTATCGCCGCGATAAAATTAAATTAAAACATGGCAGCCAAGAGAGAAACACATCTCAACTAAGGGAGATTTCATAAATAAAATAAATATAAATATTAGATAGCTTTATTCTCGGCCAATTTTCTTAAAAAGGAGTTAAAAACTTAAAAAAAAAAAAATAAAAATAAATTAAATCTTATACTCATAAGGTAATTAATTATTTTATATAAAATTTTTTGACATTTAAATTTTGAATATTTTATGATATTATCTTAATCTTATTTTCAGATTATAAAAAATATTTTAATCTTAAAAAACTACTAATTTTAGCTAAGTTAAAAACAATATTCTAATTTTGAGAGTAAAAATTCAAATTTGTTTTAATAAATTGATGTGTAATAAATAAATATTTTTATAAATAAATTTATTCTTCTTTCCATAAATATTGAAGAAATAATCAAATAGGTAGAAAGAATGAGCAAAGCAGCTAGTTTATATTTCAATTTATTAATAAATTAGGGCTGACGTTTCGGTCACATATGGGACCATCTTCAGGGCCAGGTTAATGTCTGAAAATATATATAATCCTCGCTAAGTTATATTGGGCATACACAATTCCACGTAACTCAATCATGATAAAGCCTCAAATTTTATTATTATCATACCATGGACAGAGATTGAATGACTTCACTAATAATAATAATAATAGTAGAATTTGAGGCTTTATCATGATTGAGCTACGTGCAATTGTGTATGCCCAATATAACTTGTCGAGGATTATAAATATTTTCAGACATTAACTGAAGATGGTCCCACATGTGACCGAAACGTCGGCCCTGGTTTATTAATAAATTGAAATATAAACTAGCTGCTTTGCTCATTCTTTCTACCTATTTGATTATCAAGACTCAGCTATATACCTCCTTCAAATTAAAGAAATAGGCCTATAATAATTTAATCTTTATTTTTCATTTTATTCATTTTAATCAGAAACTTTTTTTTTACATTTTTACTTTTGGTATTATTATTACAATCACATTGCCCTTGATCAATGACTGAAAACAAAGAACAAGCCTCTCACCACCTATTTATCGCATACGACTGTCGCGCTAGTGTGAACCCCCCTTGCGATATGTCGCTCCGACATATCGTTAGCAACAATCGCTAGCGATAATATCGCCCCAGTGTGAACGGCGCCTAAGACTTACAATGTATAATTACTATTATTATTATTATTTAACAATAATAATAAAATTTATTAATTAAAAAAATATAAAATTAATTACCTAATATTCAAAAGATAATTTCAAATTGGCGGTGACATGGGCTTTATAAAAACCTATAAAACTAATTCTATTAATAAAATGGAGACCTATTTAAATTATTTCGAATTTCAAATGGTTTCTTGGACTCTCCACTAACGTTCTTTATAAGACTACACAATTTCGTTTCATGATTTCAACGTGAAGTTGGTCCAGGGGCCTAAGCCCTGCTGGTAGGGCTGGACGGTAAACCGGTTTACCGGTAAAAACCGGTAAAATTTTTTACCGAAAACGCGGTAACGAACCTCTAATTCGATAAAAACCGGTTTTTTTTTCGAAAGTCGGTAAAAACCTATTTTTTCGGGCGGTAAAAAATTTTGGTTCGGCGAGAAAAAAATGTTCCGCGGAGGGAAAAAAATGTTTCGGCAAAAAATTGGCTCTCTAAAAAAGGGTAAAATATTTTTCCGGACGGGGAAAAATTTTGGTTCCGCAAAAAAAAAATGTTCCGCGGCGGCAAACTTTGGTTCCGCCGGCGGTAAAAAATTTTTACCGACTTTCGAGAAAAACCGGTTTTTTTTTTCATTATCGAGGTCGGTAATGAAAATCCATTACCGTCCAGCCCTACCTGCTGGCTAGTTTAATATTTAAATGTTATAAAATGAATAAATAATCTTTTTTTTATTATTAATAAAAAAATCTTCACTGTATAGGGTGAATTAATTTCCCTTTTCTGCAATAATAGATAGGGAGGAAGAAGAAGGAATGAATGACAAAGGGTGCTGAGTGCTGACGTAAGCAGGTGTCGAGAGAAGCCTGTCTGTGTGTGGTCATGTCATGATCATGTCAAAGGGAATTGATACTCTCTCTTCTTCTTTTTCTTTCGTTGTATAATAATATTTGAAAATAATAAAGAAACAAAATTATTTAATCAGAAAGAACAAGTTTGAAATAATCATTGACCTTTTGCTTGCTTTCTTTCTTTCTTCTTTTTTTTTCAATGAAACAATTCGTTTTATTTAAGGTAAAGAGTTAATTTAGTCTTTCAATAAACCTCTAATAAATATTCTATTCAAATTCATTTTCTATAGAATGGCGTGACAGTGAATTGAGCTCTTAAAAATAATTTATTGTTTCTAAAAAAAAAAAAAAGAAAAAGAAGAAGAAGAAGAATCTTTTAACGAATGAAATATGAAATGCTGTGACTACAAGCACTTGACTCAATTTAACTTATGTTTTGTATTAACGTTGTTCGGACATTAAGGCACTTAAATGCTAATTTTTTTTTAATATGTTATTAATCACTATCACATACGTATAATAATTTTTGAAGTAGATCTGACGAAGAGTTATTTTGTAATCAATTATTAAAAAAATTGAAATTTAACATGTATTCTATGGGGAACGCCGAAGAATACGTTAAAAATAAAAACAAAAGTTTCTGCCGAGGGCTTTTAAAAATATTTTAATAAGAAAGACAAAAAAAAATTTTTCCAAAATGTCAGTCCGCGATATTTAAAAATAAGTAAGTCTCGTGACTCAGATCAATCCGGCAACGTCGCATGAAATAAAACGCGTTTCACGCTTTCACTTTTTTTAATCCATTGAACGATATTTTTGCTCGCAAATCGCCTATTGTGTCTAAATTAATTTGCAATACCCATTGTAATATCATTATAACTAAAATACAATAGCAAGATCAACATAAGCAGCTGTTATATGCCATGTTGCCATATCTATAATACTTTCTAATTAATATTTTTGAGCCTCTCCACTCAACATAATAGGAATTTTAAAGTTTTTTTTTTTTTTTTTTTTTTAAACATTCACACTTTTTTCTCATTCACACTCACACTCACACTCACACACATTCACACAGTCTTTTCGGCAACTTAGGCCATTTAAGACTTTGACGATAACCGTTGTAATTAATATATCTATTGGGGGTTCAGGCATTTCTATTTAAGCCATTTGGTATCCAAATGGCTTAAATAAAATCTTCGGACTGCCTGGGTCCGAACCCGCGACGTTTGGTATAGGAGGTAGGCACGCTACCTACTACGCCACACCCGGGGGCAATTTTAAAGTTAAAGAGATGGACTTTTTTATTTAGTATATCGTCGCTGATTCCCCAAAACCTGCTATGTGATAAAAGGATTGTTCAAAAACTATTTGAAAAATTAGGTGTCCGCCGGCCATACTTAAAATTAAGTAAGTCACGTGACTCTGACCAGTGCAGCAACTTTGCATAAAATAAAACCCGTTTCACGCTTTCACTTACATTTTCACGGTATTTTTTTCTCTCAAATCGCCCGCCCATTGAATCTAAACTGATTTTTGTAATATCTTCTTTATTAATGAAATGGGAAAATGTATGTATGTATGTAAATATGTATGTATATGTTCTATAGAAATCCACAATTTTCAATGAATCCATTTGAAATTAGTACACCTATAATACATGCTCTGGGAGAACTAGTAATAATTTGAATCTCTTAAATGTTTTGGAAAATTAATTATAATCAAATTTCTTCAATATGGGAACACAAAATCAACAAGTTGGCTAGAAATTAGAGAGCGTCCTTTGTGCTGTGGAACCAGCTTCCTACCTGACTATGGGCTGGGGGTGGGGGCTACGCAGCAGTTGAAAAACGAAGAGAGGAGCAGGTGACTGACCCTTTAAACAGTCATAAACAGACCCTTTTGTGCTGTTCCCAATCGGTACCCTCGCCTCGCTTGAATATAGATCCTTCCTTAACATCTTAACACTTGCATTGCAACAAGAAATATCCCAAATTGGGAATAAACTTGCTCGCCGAAGGCGCGGAGTCAGGCCAGCCCCTGGCTGGCGAAAGCCCGCCGAGCGCGCGCTGTTATAAATAAAATACAACTGAATCTGCTATTCAGCAAGATCAACACAAACAGCTGTTAAATGTGATGTTGCCAGATCTATGAAAAAATACAAGTACACTTTGGCCGATTTTGTTCTAAAGCTTCGAGTTATTAAAAATTACTCCCCCCCCCCCACCTCACCTAAATCCTCCACATAACAAATAGATTGCCTAAGCAGTTGAAGTTTTAAAATTTCATTAGCCTCTCTGATTTCATAAACAAAATGTAAATACGTATTTCTAAAATTTCATCTACACTATTACTTTTATGTTATTTACAAAGCTTTAAAAAAAAACATATCTTTTCTTTCTTTATATCTTAGAACAAGATTCCAAATGTCATACATACGTAGAAAATGAATGTTTTGAGAGTGAATGAGTTTTGCAATAATAAACATTTTTTTTTTCTATTTAAATTTCTATCAAGATTATTATCAAAAAATAATAAAATCAATTTATATATATTTTGACATGAAAGAAAAAAAAAATTTTGCCGACAAACCGTTAGATAAATAAACTCGAAATTGATATTATTATGGAAATTTTTATTTTTGTATTAATTATTTTTTTTAAATATAAATAAATACTGTACAACGTTTCTACTGTTTATTCTAGCGACGGGCCGGCCTGTTCTTTTCCTTCCCGGTCGCAAAAACCCATGAACCGCCGACCCCGCACCGCGGGTTTAAGGCAAAGAAAGAAGAAGAAAAAGAGTTTCTACTGTTTATTCTGCAGTCGTTTTCAAATACTGTACATTTGGTCCGACTCAAGTGAACTAACCTCTAAGGAACAGTTAGTGTATTTTATACAGGGCCGCATCAAGAAAAATATGCGCCCGGGGCAAATAATATAATTTTCGCCCCCCCTACCAAAAAAATTTATATATTGCCTGATGATGGTCAAATAAATTTCGACCGAAACGTTGCGAATATCTGGAAGTTTCATTATTTCGGAGAGGCTCCTTCCTGGCTGGTACCTTCTGCCATTCTTCTAAGATTTATATATTTATGCCGCCTCCAAATTCTGGCGCCCCTGGACCAACGCCTCCCCCCCTCCTCTAGAAAGGGCGCTGTTACCAGACGAGTCTAAATAAATAATACATAGTAAAAAAAATATTTAATATTATTTTTAGGCGGTGCCAGCGCCTTTTCCTCAACTCCGAATATAATTTAATATGAATATTTTTTTAAACAATATTTCCTCTCTTTATATATTTCATATAGGCCTATAGGATAAGAGAAAGTAAAAAGAAATGAAAAAAATGATTATTTTCTTTTTTTAAATAATATAGAAAGAGATAGAGAGAAAAAGAATCTCTAGAGCCGGTAGGGTGGTAGGGGGGTGGGCCGTGACCTCGCCTTCCTCCCCCGGCACTCGGGCGCTGTAACGCTTTTTTGTTACGATGCGTTTTCTGCCAATTCACTCCATTGAAATCCTTTATGATTGGTGCGTGCCCGTCTATTTGAAATTTCAAAAATATTCGGGTTCCCGAATCCCAATATGGGAGGCTCAATAAAGTTTACCCATTGGAAAGCATTGGGTTCTCATAATGAAAAAAATTTAACCAATTTTTTTCAAATTAATTTTCGAGATCTACATATATATTAATATTCAATTCGATATCATAGATATATTTAACAAATTTGTGAGAAAACGCTCTCGGGAATAGAACCCAGAATCTCCAATCTTTCCGGCACATCAGTGTGCTGCGACCCTTTCTACACCAGTTCTAGTTTAGGAACGATTTTTTTGATCTTAAAACATGTATTTCCATTAAAATCACGACATAATTACAATAACATAACTTAAATACCCATTTGAATATTGTCGATGGATTCTGACATAAAGGCAGTCTAAAAAAAAAAAATAAAAGAAGAATGTTGCTGGCTGGAACCGCAGTTGCCAGCCAGCCAGCCAGCCTGCTTTGGATTACCTGCTTCTCTCTCTCTCTCTCTCTCTCGCTCTCTCGCTCTCTCTCTACTGTTCAATTCAGATTCAAGACATTTAAAATTTAAAGCAACCAAGCAAAGAAGAAAATTCACTCTCTGAGATTATTTAGAAAAAGTTCGCTTGCTTCTCAGATTCCTTCCTTTATCTCTAATTAATAATTATCACGAAATATTTCCAAGATTCTGAAAAGGTTCACCTTGAAAATTAACGTGTTGTTATTTTTATGTATTTATTATATAACATACAGTGAAATTAAAATTATTCCAGATTGCAAATAAATGGGAGAACATTTCTATTTATCTCTAGTCCCTTAGGGGGGGGGGATTATATAGCGTAAATATATAGTTTCGTAGTGCCAATCTGTCCGTCTGCTCTCGTTGGAATTAAAATTCCGCATTCTTATACCACATGAAGATTTGAGGAAAAATTCCCAAATGGGGAGACTCAAAAATTGCTGAATTTTCCCACAAGAAAGCAATTAGTTTTAACTCTCCAAAGAAAACTAAAGTCAATTAATTATAATAATTAAATCTCTCAAATTAAATATAATAAAAATTGTTATATAATTAAATTTTTCATTTTTTTCTTCTTATAAAAAGCCCAAGAAAATAAAGAAGAGTGAGGAAAAGAGCTTGCCTCGGAGCCTCTGATAAATGTATTTGTAATTACATTCGCCTAGTGCGAGACAATGTATAGTTAAAGTGTGAAATAAAAATGTTTTTGATTTTGATTTTTCGATTTTTCTTCTTATTTTCATTTTATTCTCAAAACAATTGGAAAATTTCGGCAGGCGATCAAAGGAGAGTTTTTCCACCTGAGGTATTTGGATTACCCAACTCCTCCTAAAGAGACGAAAGCAGGTGAAGCGGCTAGTTTATAATAAATTACTCTTTAATTTTATTGTTATAATAACATCAGAATATTAATTTTTTTAAATAAAAAATTAGCCACTGGTTTCGAACATCTTTTTCTGACCTCTTCATGTGAGTCTTCTTTAAATATATATAATAGCGGGCTGTCCGTATGTCCGTCCACCCGTGTGTCACGCTCTGTTTGACCAACTTCCCGCTAGAATTTTGAAACGAAATTTTACAATCTTATAGAGAACATTATGGAGAGTTCAGGAAAATACTCGGGTTCCTAAATTTTCAAAAGAAGCGCAAATAATTCCAGAAAATTTAGAATTTGCTCAATAATAAATAAATAATTAAATCTCTCAAATGAAAAATAATAAAAATTGTTATATAATTAAATGTAGGCCTAGATTATTAAATAACACTGACCCACTTTCTAGTTCTCATACAGCCA